>UPTC01002011.1:0-11111 GCA_900537255.1 Acanthocheilonema viteae | reverse complement strand
CTTTGGGTTTATGCGTTTGGGTTTTCTGCGCTTATTTCACGTTGCTATGGGTTTAATTACCCAAGCTTGAGGTTTCACTCGCAATAAACTACAATTCAATGCGTGTCTTCACATCGTTCTTCTGCCACAACCAACCACATTGGAATAGGACTCAACTATTATTCCATAATCAAAGGACCAACCTTTCAAAAGAGTTGCAATGCCTCTACTGAATGTTTCCTAAGAATCTATTAGAATAAAGCTAACAAAAAAAAAAACTTTCACGGCAGAAGACCATACATACAAGAATTTCAGCAATAACAATACTCGATCTACACTATGTACCCTTCAAATGACAGAATTCATAAACATAAACAACCAGTGTGATAAGAGTCTTTGAAAGTTCGTAAAGAAAAAAAATTTCAATGGTATGAAAATGAAATGTTTTGATTCATACTTACAAGATTGTCTGGGAAACAGAGAATACTGATGCTGGGCTGGCGAGTATGCTTTCAGATTCTTGGAATAGTCTGGGCGAAAATGTCGTGATACTGGCACAGGAAGACGATTGTGTTTCATATAAAAAACAGAAAATGGAACTTTGGGTATGATTGACGACTGAATATCGCATTCTTCGATGATTACTCCGTCTGCCGCTAAACGTTCTGCCAGCTCATTCATCGAATCTGACAAGCGCCAATTTCTAAAACTTATGAACATGCATCAAATCAGCAACAACATCACCAAGACTTCTCTACAATATATGGCAATTCTCATTTTCCAAGAAGCCCCCAATTTCGGGTTTCCTTTTTTTAGGAAATCGGAATGACTTTTCTATTCAGAGATTTAATTCCAAAAAGTTATCAACAAAATATACGAAAAATATATCTATGTGCGCAAAATCATTGTTATGAAATCCTTCAGCTGTTATGAAATTTCAAATTATACGAATGAAAAGATTACTTTCAGAATTCAAACAGTATTAATCTGTAAGGCCTACCTGACTGGTGAAGTTGAGGGCATGTCGCTTCCACGGAACACAGCATTGATGCGTCTTTTCAATTTCTTCATGTGAATTACTAATATTAGTAACAACAAAAGAATGAAGCATCGAATCGCGTACACTCCACTGCCCTAAAGGATCCCTTCACGTAATATGCGAACTTCTGCACAACGACACTCTTCCAATACTCATTTTCGCATATTTAACGCGGTCGTTAAACGACAATTCACAACAGGTAGGAAAATTTGGTGATTGTGGAAAAATGAGATTTGGATTACTATCCATTATTTGAGACGGATTTGATCAAATTATATGATGTGTAATCATAATCTATGCGACTGAACTCGTCCTCTTGAGATCACGTGATTATCAGATATAGTCACACGTTTAATATCGCAACTTAGCAATATCACGCTATGCATTTTTCCAAATTAATAAGGAATAAAATGAAACCCTCACCCACAGTGTCACTAAAGGCTCGCTGAGAGGTAGGGGGATCAAAATTATGATGACAGGTTTGCAAGATCATGCTGTATCAGTTTGTCTTTATTTTTGAAGCAAAAAATATGACTTGCTTAGAAAAATACAGTTTTACGATAAAGGGGGAAAGGACTGGAGATTATAGGGGATAGAGTCAATAAACTTCACTTTCTACTATACCAAGAACATTTCTAAGTTTTACGTAGCATTCTGTGATATATGTTTTGCAATTTCAGATTTCCCTAATGAAAAAAGGTTATTTTTCAACTAGTTGCTATTATTCATTGTTCTGATAACACTTGTTTATTTTTAAAGAAATCAGACAGTAAGTTAATTAACAAATTAAGAATGTATGCAATATTTATTATAATATTTTATTTCAACAAATGAAATTAATTGCATGGAATAGTTGTACTGATTATTTCAAAAAGATTTTTGAATGTTTATTACATACATACTGTGCTAATTTGTGTCACCGCTATGCGGAAAAATGATCCTATTGTTGATAATAAACTGTAACCGTATTACACTGAAATTTTCTTTAAATATATTGAACCAAGAATTTTGGTTGTTTATCGAATAAAAGATTACATTATGCTAAACAGTTACGTTCGGAAAACCTTCCTTCAAAATTGTGTAGAAAACAATGCTACATTTGATATTATTTGTCTGATGATTTTCATTTATAATATCAAACGACTGGATGTTATTATGAGTTTGACAGATCTGAGTTCACTTGCTAAAACACAAATTTATGCATCACTCTCCATTGATGATTAATTATCATCAAATCATCTGAACAGACGAGGAAACATCTTGCTTGCTAAATAATATAATGAATCACTGATATATATTATTTTCTTTAAACTGGAAATGTTGACGGAAAGATTATTATATGAAAGTTTTTGAATTCCTAGATTAGTAGGGCAATGAGTGGCAAAATGTTGGAGAGATACAACAAAATATTGTAAACAGCAATAAGAAGAGCAGGGAAATCGAACACAACCCACATAATTTCTTCGATCGAAGGTTCATTATTTCTCTTACTGCGCTTAAGAAATTCTCCAAAAGTTTTAGTTCGAGCTTTCATTAGCAAATTTTTATTAATTGAAGAACAAGTGTGGAAAGAACGACTGAACGTAGTACTTGCAAAGCAGATCAGATGAAAAAAAAGCGAAAAAAGATCAATAGTATATTATTTTCTGATTGTTTTCATAGGTTTAAATATTTACATGAAAACTTGTTTTTATACAAGGCGATTAGTATGTTACTGATGTTATTGCTTTATATTTGATATAAATATTAGTTGACAGCATCGTCGAACAAACCTACGTCATGAGATTGAATGAATCCTGCACATATTAAGTTTTGATTTTACATTTTCGTTGACGAGCTAGAAAAACTATAACAAAAAAAAAAAATCATTAGAGTTGTGACAAACATTAGAGTAAAAGATAGAGAGCGAAAAATAAATAGTCGGCTATACTTACTGCTTGGTATTGCAAAACACGATTAGAATGTCATCAAAAGTGGGCTCAAAGGATTATTCGAAATTTCAACTGTCAACTTCTCCTTCAAGTAGGTGGCCTGTCTTCCAATATTGTAAATTTTTCGAGAGTTCCTTCAATCTTCTCTCTTTTATCGATTAAGTAATGAGACTATTTGATTGTGATAAAAGAGGCAAAAATAATGTGCACAAAAGTTATCACTGTATAAATCCCTGAGCTGCATGAAAATCTTTATTTCTAATTAAAAATTAGCAGAAATCAAGGCTTATGAAAGTAATCATATGGATGATTATAGTGGAGGCGGATTGTCCGATAAATGTTATAACATAGTCTTTCGGCACTGGAACGAGAATGGAAAATAATTATGATAATGGTAAAGATGAAAAATATTTGCAACAGGTAGACAATGCCAGCAGATGAATCATAAAGTGATAAAGATAACTGTGATTCGATTACAAATCGAGTTGTGGCGATTGGTTGGCTGCACAATGGTGTTTGATATCGGAGTGGAGCGAAAACGGATCAGAAGTGATAGGACTTCTTGTTGGTGGATTCGATTCGGTTCGACTCAAATCTTCTTCACCTGACAGCCGTTATGGTTTAGGCAGTCTCTTCTACTGTGAAGATGCACAAAAATGGGCAGAGAAAGGCGTGGTGACAGCAGCTGGGTCACCAAAGTGGATGAACTATCAACGGTCGGGTTCCCCGTCAAGTCATCTTGATTGTTACCATCACCACTGCTGCCCATTTCAGATACTAATTTCGCCAGTCAGCCCTTCACAAACATTTAGTGTGAGGAATATTCTTCGAAGAAAGGAACGATCATCGCAATCAGTTAACGGTACGCATTCAAACAAACATTATTAAACTACAGAATTCTTGCAATTCAGTGCCACGAAACGATCTTGCCAGTTCTGAATCACATGTCAGATCAAATCTAAGAGAGTTAAAATGAGCTTACTGTGCCTGATTGTACAGTTTTTTCTTCAAATGTGCAGTTTTGTTAGGGTTGAAAATATAGTTGACATGTAACAACTTTCACAGAAGAATTATTAAGAATAAATTTCATTATCAATGATTTCATTTTGGTTTATGATGGCTTGTGGCAGGAATGACTCCTATTAGTTATAAATAATTCAAGGAAACCTTAAAAGTTATGTTTGCTTTACAACTGACAGGTTTGAATGTGGTGGAATCAAAACGATAGAGATATGGAAAGCAATTCACTTCGTTTTTTCCCTTCTTATTTCTCTTCACAAAGTATTAAAATATGCAGTAAATTTTTAATAAATACATCAATGTTTAATAAAAAAGTTGCTAATTAACAATTTCCTTTTCCATTGATCTTTCCAAACACTACCAAAAAAGCTGCTTCTCTAAATTAGTTGTTTTCATAAGGTACTACTTTATAACCAGATTCTCAATTATTCTTTAAACGTTTATTTAGATAATTTGAAAACGCAACTCACATGTTTCCTCACTGAGAACAAGTTTTGAAGAAGGTGTAAATAAATGATGATTTTATCATTTTATTTTTTAAAATCTGTGAAACATGTACCCAGTGTTAACATTTCAATTATGCATAAAAAATGTAGAGAATTTCTGAAGTTCTGAAAGGATATTTCAATAAAAATCGTAACCAAATACTAAAAATTTGATGACCCAAAATATCAGTCAAGTATCTTCGAAGAGGTAAGGTTTATAAGCTTTGTTTTGAAAAGGCTTAACATACGCTCAAAATCTGCACAGCTAAAATCATACAGAAAACCATCTGTAAGATATCGAAATTAAAATAATAGTCAAATAGTATTTCAAAAAAATATTAAAAACAAAGAAATGGAAATTAAAAAGAAAAACCTAATGGATAGAAAGACAATGAAGCCAAATGAATAAAAAAGTTTCTTATTGAATACTTACAGCCATTTAGCATATAATTGATAAGACTATTTTTTGCATTACAAAAAAATTAAAAATGATTAATCTGTTCAGAACAATTCATATGTCTAAAAAATTTATGAGTATCTTGATTGTAATTTTGCTACACGTCCGAGCTATTCTTTCACTCACTTTAGTTCAGCACTAGAAAATCATATCGATACCCGAACCGACCATTCTAGATGCTCGTACGATCACCGTATTAAGTTCATATGATCACTCATTTAAGGAATACATTCAGATACAATTAGTGGCTTATTTTTAAATTCGATGGAGTGGATGGTTGTGCAAAAGGAAAAAGAAGTGGCAACGAAAAAAAGATCGAAATCGAAAAATCTAATTGAAATCGATCTACATTATGTAAACGAAACGGACATCATATTTTCCCTTCTTGATTATAAAAAAAGAGAGGGTTGTATCTATTATTACCGACTGATCAGCTTATTTAGAAAAAAAATAAGAATGTTAGAGTTTTATCACTTATGGAAGGGTCTAGCCCATTTCATAGATTAAACTTCAATCATAGTCGATTAAACTAAGCTGACGTTAGATCATCGTAATGAGGAAAATTGAACTTCTAACTGCGATATACTCAAATCTTTGCAGTGGAGAGAAATGCTTTAGCACTTCTTAATTATTTCTATTGATGATAGTTTGTCGGCTCATCGTAATGACATTGTGGACTGTAATTAACAGAGATCAATGTTGTGAATTGATTTGTTTGATTTGATTTGATTTGGGAGAGCTCTGTTATTATGTGGTATAATCGAATCTGTTGGTGAAGGTTTTTTGGTGGAGAGATTTTATTTTTGGGTTGACGTTATAGGGTTAGTGTATTTTCTTGAGACGGGAGTTAATCGTTCTATTAGATCACGATCTGATGGATTAGGCTTGGATTCGTTATTTGGGTCGTAATCTAGAATGCTTGTTCCAGACACTGTTACTTTGATGTGGTGACTACGCTAACTGATGTGGTTTATTGGAACGGATAAATAGTTGGCGACAATAACTGAAGTTGACTGCGAGCAAAGCTACTAGAAGTAATAATGATGAAATATGGCAGTTGATTTGATGATAGTTGCAAGCACAAGCTTACGGATGTTAAAAAGAATGAATGGAAAAGGTAGCTCTGTCCTGGTATATTTGACTCTTTATATACTCAATGTGGGGCGGTACCAGGATGGTAGAAAATGGATTTAACAGATAAGCCCAGGGTCAGACAATGCCATGCTGGGGAAGAAGCGATTAGGACAAAGAGACTGTTGATTACTTGTTAGCTATATTTGTTTCACATAAAAGACAAAAAAGGCGTTATAAGGCATCTCTTAATGAATTATAGCAACACAAAGAAGTCATATGACAAGAAATTAAATTCGACAAAGACAAAATTATGAAATGCTCAGCTTAATTGTCAGAATAAATTTATATATTTTACTGAGGAATATTTCTCATGAATTTGATTTGATAATTTTGTATTATAGATTAATTTCGGATTTTCAACAATCAGTAGATTACAGTGATAACAGGAAAATAGCTTTTTAATGCTTTTATGATATATGGATAACACCAAAATTAACGTTACAATACTAATATATCCGTGTAACACCGTGAACAAAAAAAACCTAGTAAACAAAAAAAAATCTGCAGGAGTTATATTAAAATTAAAAAATGCTTTTATTTTTTTCTTATGACTGAAAAATAAATTCTCAATTTTTGTCTTTAGAAAAGTGTTATGTACACTCTAGATTCTCGAGTTTTGAAGCGGCATAATTTTTAATTGCATATAATCAGCAAGGGCAGGTTCTATAGAGTGAGGTAAGTCAAATTCATTTTTCAAACTATGATATAACAAACTGAGCCCGTAATAATATGCCATTGGAGAAAGGAATACAAGTATTCAGTCGCACGGTTGACAAGAGCACCATTTCAGTATTTCATAATTTGCAAAATGAAAATACAAATAAAATAAATACAAAGCAATTAATCGTGAAAGTTCTTGCTGGTATTTCACTATCAATGGCATACTTTTTCAACTCATTCAATCATTTCCATCTATTTTCATTATCTGCTCACAGTAAATTATCATAAATTAATCAAATAGTTGAAAACAGAAATAATATAAATGATATAACTGATAACATACATAGCGCTTCTTGTTTGTAAGAGAAAGATGAACGGAAATGTAAAAAGCGGTTAAGCAAAAAGATATATTCATTTCATTAGCAAAAAGTATGTCGTTATACTGTATTATTTAAAAAATGAATTTTATCATTATGAGACAGAATGAAAAATACTCTTCGGATTTTCTAGATATAGAATTCTCGGATTTCATGTTCAAAAACATTTTTTTGTATGAATCAGTACAGAAATCAAACTATGTGGGATGCTATAATATGTAGATAGAATAATGAAGAGAGGATTGAAATTGATTTTGTATTGTGAGAGGCAAGAGATATCACAAAGAAAAATGATATTATGACGAATTAAACTTTATTTCATCGATATGAAGACGAATTCTCGAAGTCAACTTTATTTTTTTCTCTTTTCTTCATTAACTTTCCGAGCTTAATTCAAAGAAAACCATCAAAAAAACCACCCAGTAACCACTTTTTTCAACTGTAAAAGGTTAAGCGCTAGGAAGTCTCTAATCTGTGCTTCAAATATCCTCCTTTACAAAAATAATGAATTGCACATTACTACTGATATAATAGTAGTAATAAGTTTTGCTACTTAAATAGACCTTTTTTCCACACTTGGTCTTTTTTTGTTATTTGCTCGATACAATCAAAGTTTATCTCTTGGATAAGTCTTAGATGCCAAATTGCATTACTTTGATATCTATATATGATGCAAATGCACGATATATTTTTTATCACTATTAATACGAAAAAAGACAAGCTGAATTTCAAAATATTTTAGCAAATAAACTAAAATATTTTTTACAACACTTTTTTCCAACTTTCTCATATTTAGCAACATTAGGGAAGTAATAGAAATTGTATCCGGAAATTATCAGCTATTTGTTTCCATTGAACTGTATTCATTTATGAAGATGAGTTTCACTTTATGAAAAATCTGTTTAAAGCAAAAATCCCAATCCAAATGGTTTTCGCATATTTCTGATATTGTTTGTGGTTCATCTTATCCATTTTTTAGCTGTTTTTGTTAATGCCTCTATGACATCTAAGCCTTATCAAGGTTTAAGCTAAAATGAAAAGAAAAAATCGGATCTGAGGAAAATACTATATTGATGAGCCGAAGTTGAAATATAGCTATAAAGGAAAATGAAGTTTAAAGAAAATACAATTATGATAATATCCCAGCCATTTAGAATGCATTTTTCGCTTTTGCAACTCTCACACTTCAGTTCATTTCAATAATTCTGATTTTTGCACAATTTCAAAATTAGGAACAGTAAAAGAAGTTTAACGGAGATTTATTCAATAATAGTTAATTTCAGCCTATCAAAAACTTATTCCTACTTATTTAAATTCACTTGAGCAACGTGAAATACGACACATCTAAGGTTCACTCATCGTTATAAAAAATTTATTTCTTTCTGATAACGATGAGTGGGCTTTAGAAAAAACAGCCTCAAGAACAGAACTTCAGTTTTAAAAATGATGGAGCGTGGAACAAAGCTGATTGGAGTGCATCCATAAATGATCTCAGATGACCGTAGTTCCTCCAAACACTGAACTTCTTGGTACATATATCCATACAAAAGTTTGATATTCCATATAAAAACTTAAGCTAAATTCCATTTTATTTTTTGGCACTTTTTAATGTATTAATACTACATCATCGAAAGGCAAGAGTTTGTATTCAAATTAATTGTGTGTTCAAGCACAGTAAAATATTATTCAACCCGACTGTCAACTACAATAGATACCATGTATAATCCAAGTTTTCACAATTCACTAAATACCAAACAAGAAAGTTAAAATATCAAGAAAATCGGATTTCCAAAGCAATTATGCAGGCAGACTTTCGAAGGGCCAAAAAATTTATACAAATGCGCCTAATACTGCAAACAAATTGAATACGGTTCCAGATATTAACAATTTTGCTTAACTAGACTCTATAAGTGTGAAACAAAAAGGAAAGAAGAGTTGAGACCGGAAATATTTTTTCCTTTAGAATAATTTCAAATGAAAATAATAAATGGTAGTCAAAAACCATCTAGGGAAAAAACGTGATTTAATCGTAGAGATAATCATAAAATATAAGAACAAATCTGTTTGATAATCGTCAGAGAACTTAAAAATCCACATTTATTCATTGGTCGCTTTTTTTATAATAAATCATTACATAACTGAAAGAAGCTGAACAAAGGGAATACCTCATCACGTTATAGACTAAATAATTAAACAGATATCAGTAAAAGCCACACATTATGCAATGAAGCTCAGATCGGAATTTAGTTTCTAATCTGATTGCTTATCGTTTTAGAAATCCAATTTCGTACACATTTTTAAAGAAAGAGAAAGAGAAGTATGTCGTGCTAATTTAAATAAATGATTACAAAAAGCTGACAAATAATTTTTCATGACTACAGAACTAAACGATATTCGCTACAAACAACAACATATTTAGAGCTGTTGAAATCTAATGATCATTTAAAAAATCCGCATTTCGAATAAGAAAAAAAGCCACAAATCTTAGCAAATTTTATGCAAAAACCGTAAATGTTTTTCTACTCAATTGTACCCGATGAAAGATAAAAATTCGGATTTGCCATCATTTATTTTATCTGCGAGAATAACTAAAGAAGTATAGAGATCAAAACAGGTTAGTATGATTTGTGATATAAACAGAAAATTAAGTACTAAAATGACTAAATTTATTGTTCGACCACAAGGGAAAAATTAGTACATGATAAAGCTTTTGGAGGGAATAGACTAAAAAACCGATATACTCGAAAGTTAATGCCTTTTGATTTCAAGTAATCAATCAATCACATGAACTTTGTAAAATTACGACTTTGATAACTCAAAATGGTTTTTAATAATCACAGTTGTGCATTGTTGAATATAAGTCCTAGAAAAAGTTTTAATTGGTCTTAGTAACCAACTACGAATTCTCACTAGATCAAGGACATCTCAGCAGGTTAAAGGTCAGAAAGCAACAAGAGCAAGATTTCTCGACTTCAATTGTACTACCAACACTTTTGAACTATTCAGTAATATAATGTCCTTTTCTTGTATTCAACCCTGGTCTTTTCATTTTCTTGATCCAAGCGGTCATGTATTATTTGATTCCTTCCCATCTTCACTGATAACGAAAACATCCATGAATTCCTCTAGTAGACGGGATTCCTAGGAGCTGATAAATCGATTCATCAACAACGCACAAATCAAAATAAATTCGTTATTGAAATAACAAATGTTAGCTAATGATCGGAGAATCAGCAGTTGATTCATTCTGTTAGGTAATTTTTGTATTACGCAAAGAATGATGTAACTTCGTGACTACTCGCATATAATAAATGTATAATATCGGAAACAGAACCGAAATTTTCTATATACATAAAACTTATGCATAAAACTAAGAATAAATAATACATAAAACTGAGAATGAAACAGCTTAAAATTCCTAAACATCCTTTAATGTTTCTCCCTACATATCCTCAAAGTTGCAGGATGCAAATTCATGTAAAGAACAAACTTCAGAGGCGTTGCATAGGCATGTCTCTCTATCGATAACAGATAAACTAACGCTGAGTGGAAATTTGAAAAAAATATATTGGCAAAAAAACATGGGCTAACTTCAGCACAAAGTAATGGAAGCTTGCATATGCAACAATCGTCTATCACATTTGATAGCTCTTAAGTCGCAGGCATCCCAAATTGCTTCTGTCGCTTTGCGCACAGCAAAATGACTCTTCTTATATCCAATGCATAGGGATTATTTCACTATAAAAATTCTCATAAAATATATTATAATAAAGGAAGCAGTCCTTACCGCCCTTCTGAATGTCTGTAATGATATGATAGGGTTCACCAGCTACAGCTCATTACTTTATTTCCCGTGACTGTTCATCGAAACTGTCAAACTACTGCCCTTTCAAAATGCTGTTTAGCTAATTAGCATTGCTGTTATTATGCGAAAGTTAGCGGTACCATCTTCGTGACCTCAAAATACTCTTTCGGGAAAGAAATAAAGATAATAAAAACAAAAAAAACTGTAGTGATGGAATTAGAGCA
>UPTC01002010.1:0-11121 GCA_900537255.1 Acanthocheilonema viteae | reverse complement strand
ATATAAATTACAAATACACCATCGATTGTTAACATATGAGAATCAAGCAGAATTAGACTGATTATTACTATAGATCAAAGTATTATGAATAAACTCATGTGATATTTAGATCTAATAACAAATTACTTTCCCGTTCATAAACGCGTCGTAGTTATCATCAGTTAAGGCATTTGCAATATACATTTAAAGATTACATTAAAAAATCAGATGTGTGAGATAAACTACCGACAGAAGTACAAGCGATCACAAAAGGAACATCACAAAGAATCATAACAGTTCGTTACTTTTGTCAATTTATCAAAGAAAAACTATAAAACTCAACAATCAAAACACAATAAACTATATTGGCCATAATCGATGATGAACTTTTGGAAAAAATCTTCTAATCCAAAAACAAGAATTTTAATTAAACTAACGAAATTCAAATTTAAAGTTTATAAAATTAAATCACAATCACAAGAATAATATACAATAAAGCATCTTCACTGGAAGTAGTGTCATGGTTTTATCGGTTTCGAATGTCATTATTATTTTATAATGCAGAAATTTTTTGTGTTGTAGCAGAAGCAATCTCTTCTATTCTAGAAGAACCAATAGATGAAGCCTTGTCAGGAATTTGAGAACGGAAGCGCTATAAAAGAGAACTATAACAAACGTTGATGCTTTGTTTGCAACCACAAAACTCCAAAAACATCAGTTTAGTCTAACATAAGTACAATGAAAAGAATGAATGCTCATTTAAATTAAAGATCGAAAAAAAATTCTAGAGTTCCGACAACAATAAATGTTCGGAGTTTTTCAGCTTAGTTCATAATAAAATCGTTTCCTTACCTTATTTATCAGCAGAAGCACTATCATTTTCAACAATTTGTGCAAGTTGATAATGCTGCTTTCTTAACTGCGCAAGATGTGCCCATTCTCGTACTAATCTGTCTTCCAGCTCCAAAATACGTACTTGGCTTTCCATTTCTTCTTTTTTTGTATCGTGTAGAGTATAATTACTGAAGTCGAGATCTTCTAAAAAATCTAATTCAAATTTCTATAATGACAATGTAAAATTATAACATTTTTATAAAGACTTTGTAAATGGTATTTTTCTGTATGTTATCGCATTAAATACTTGCTTACTATTTAAATGAAATAATTTGCATAACTTTTTGCTGTTCTACCATGTTATAAAATTAATGATAACAAAAATGAAGCATATGATAATTGAAATCGGTTTCGAATGTTATTATTAACATGATGCATGTTTAATTATTAATGCTTCAGATGGTTAATTGTTTTGCTAAAGCAATTTTCAACAGAATGGGAACTTACTCTGCTCATTTAAGGTAATCTGAGCATTTTTCACTGTGGCAACAACATTTGCAGTACAAGCATTCACCGAAGAGGATGCTGTGGAAAGTTCCTTCAGTCGTTGTGATTCACGATCTGCCTTTACACGAGATGATACAAACAATTGCGCGGTGCTCGCTGCAATCTCTTGTGATGCAACAATCAAATATTCCAGTTTGCCTTGACAAGAAACTACATCATCCGCCTTTTGACTGTAAATGAAATGGTAAAAAGTGTACCAACATTAAATGATATATTAGAAATACGAATATTGTTAGAATAAACTCTAAAACATAATTTAAACAATGTTGGCGGGAAAAAGTCGTTCACATAAAAGCTACTACTAGAACTTTGATAAAATATTACAGTTAAAACATGGTTTCTATTATGTACCTTAACGAAATACGAATCAAGCCATACTTATTTTATACATTACATGATGACTTACACAAGTACTGTAGCAGCAACTCCGACCGCTCTAGCTGCTGAAAGTAAACCTTCAGTCCATTGATGATTTCGTTTGTAAAATTCATTTGGATTAGCTGTGTCATGACCAGCAGCAACGATCTCTTCTTGCAATGCTCGACTTTTTGTTACTAACGTTACTATTGCTGCCATCAACTGGTTACAAGAATCCAAAATTCCTTCGTTGACTTTTAAACTGGAACGAAGTATTTAATATTCATAAACAGCCTGAACATCATTTTTCAGAATATATGGACAGAGTTATCAAACGATCGATTCATAAATTTGTTCCTTACATGTCAAATATAATGACAGTGATCATTTTCTAAGAAAAGTGAATTGAAAAGATACATGATGCTAAACTATGAGAGAAATTTCAGCTATTCCACTAGAATATATAAACTTAAAGAATAACAAATTTCTAACCGTATCCCGGAATCAGTAGCTTGACTTTTCTTTTGCATTTCTTCAATTGATTCTACAGCTTTTTGAATTGCTTCATCCATGCGTTTCATCTCTTGCTCAAGCTCAGCACCGATTACTTCAGCCGTCACTTCACTCGAACTAGCCGGCAAATTGACACATATTTCTTCCAATCTCTCCAAAGAACTCTATAAATAGTATAACAAAATTAAAATGAATGATAAAATAAGTTAATACTATACTTGCAAAAAAGCGTAGTTCAATCACTTCTGACGATCTAATATTTAGTCGGCTGCCAGAATATTGCTAACATTAATATGCACAAATATGATAACCTACCTTTAACTTTTCAAAAGGTTCTTTAGCAGACTTCAAATTTAGATTTTCAACCACTGAATAAGCAGCAACAGCGTCAGTTATTACAATACAACATTGCTCTTGCACTACTGCAATGCGAAAATGAGTTAGGGAACAAAAATCCTTAATTTAATTGATGTAGGCCGTGCAAGAACAAATGATGCAAAACAAATAAAAAGATGCTAGAACTATAAATTTTTTAGCTTTCCAATATTCGATTTCTATTAAATATACCTTCAAGTTATTTTTTCTCTTTTTTGATTGTAAATCGAATATATAAAGACGTTACACAATTCAAGTACACAATAATGAACTGCTGTCAACATACTCTGAAAATGTTGAATGGAAACAACATTAGCCGCAGCAGCACTATTCAATAAGACATCAGCAAGATAATGTCCCAGAAAAATTAAAGTACGAAATAATTTGTCAGACTGTTCACCATCAGCTTCATTAATCGCTTTTTCAGTAGTTTCGACAACAAAACGAAGAGCCGGTAGAACTAATTCTGAAATTCACAGTTATCATCAAGAGCGACCCACAGTTAAGCGTTACATATGTAATAAACCAATGCCAAAAATAGTGCACTTTTCTTCTCATCAAATTCTTTCAAACATCTGTAAAAGTTCATGACAAATAACAATTTCTATGAATGCTAAACTATGCTAAAATAGATTTAACAATAACTTCATAAAATATAATCCACAAAAATACTGCCCAATTAAAGCATTCATGACATTGTTAAAAACTGAATAAAAATATACACTTACGATTGGGATAAGTGATTGATAAAGCATGATGGAGGTCCTCACACGACTGTTTCAGGATTTGACCATACACTTCACCCAGAGAAGCTGCAACGAAGTGAAAATAAAAATGGAATAAAACTACTACAGAAAACAATCGATGCTTGAAAAAGTTATAAACATCCTAAAATGAAAAACAAAGGAAACTTTTATTACTAAATAAGCTTTTAATAACAGTGTGCAGTTTGGCTTCGTTTTCCTCTTCCATTTTCTCCACATTTCTGATATTTTCTGCTTTCATCTGTTCTACCACCTGCAAAAATTTTGGTTATTTTGATTAAATAAATTTCCCTATCTAGTTTTCTTCATTTCTGAACTACAGTGCTTCAGAATGAGACAAAGTGATCCATTAGCTAATGGCATGTACAAGTCTCGTCAACCATTTGTAAATCTTCCAACATAATTCTGACAAATCACTTTAGCAATCATAATAAGTCATTCTCGATTTTATCAGTTTCTACTTCTTTATTTTCAACTCTTTCATTAACATCAACTAACAAAGAAGTTATTGAGCAGAGGGTTGTATAATCTTTCTACTTTAAATCTCAATTTACCAACTACCACCTTCGGATCGAATTTCCTGTCCTAGTCTTAAATTTTCTTCTCGACTTTCCGATAGATTTTCTTTTAAGACATCAACTTCTGGCTGGTATTATTTGACTCTATTACATTATAATTTTTCAGTCCTTCATCCAACTAAGAGGGAACTTATGGTGAGATTTAATTTCTAGTATCCAGTGCACTGAACAGTAAGGATCACGGGTTCAAAACAAAAGAAAACCGGAGAACGTTTACAGCGAAAAAGTCCTATCAAAATCATATGGATATGTTTTGCGTTCTCATTGATTCATTCCAGTCATCAATAACTTCATCAATACTTTTTGCTCTCCAACATACCTGCTTCAGTTCCTGCACTTCACTATCTCGCTCAGTTATATTTTTTTGGAGGTTATCGAGGCTTACGCTAGCATTTTGCATTTTTTCTTTTTTATTTACTGTTTCTTGTTCCAAATCCGCTATCTTCTTTTCAAGACTTGAAATGGTTTTTTCACTACTTTGCTTCTCCGTCTGGCAAGATGTTAACTCTTTTTGAGCCTCAGAAAGCTTCGTGAGTGCCTAAAAACTCTACATCAGCAAAAAAAAAAGTTATGGTTCAATCACCACATTATATGACTCAACCGGAACTGCACGGATGTGAAATCGATATTTCCTGATTAAACACTTTAAAAAACAAGAAAAAAAATGATAAAATACAATTAGGCGAGAATATAAAAGCCACCTCAATGTGCTGCTGTCGTAAGCTAGTATATGCGCTCTTCATTTTCTGATAATTGAGTTCACTGCTTTGAGCTTTTTGCTCAATTTCGAGTAACCGAGCCTCATCGACAGTCTGCTGTCCCTTCGCTATGGTCAATTGCCGTAACCTATCGACTTCGCTCTAAATTTCGAAGTGTAAAATAATGTAAAATTCTAGAAAATGACTTATAGAAATTCGCTCAAAATAATAAAAACTGCATAAATATTCGTGTGCACCTTCACTTCATCTAGTGTCTGCTTGTAATGATCATTTTCTTGTTGTGCTTGTACCAAGCGTTTTTCATACTGTTCAATACGAGCACGCGCCTTAAATATAAATGCAACTGCAGTTTGCGAAGTAAAAATAACTGCAAAATAAAAATGAATAAAAATAGCATTTCTTCAAGTCAGCAAGTTTAAGCCTAAATTTTAGCAAATATTAATTTTGAACTGCAACAGAAACAACAGACCATCCAAGTAAAAAGATCTTTAAAATATCTATCACATACCTCATTCATAAGCCTTTCATTGTGATAACGTGCATCTTCCACATCTCGCCTTAAAGCTTCAATTATCGTATCTCTGAAATTACGACCTATTCAGAACAGGAAAGAAATGCTACTAGCCTTGAAGGCAAAGACAGTTCGACAAGTACACTAGGCAAAAACTTAAATTCGGCATTCTGCATCATATGTAGAAAGAAGAAACAACCTATACCACAGAGAAGTAACATAAGAATTACTTTGAATCCATATGATCAGAATTGTTCTGCAAGCCAGTCTCTACAACATCGACTAAACTTTCCTCAGCTACAGATCGCTCATCAGGAGGAGTATCGGCTTCGCTAACGTTATCACCATGAAGATAAGCATTTGGTGCTTGATAACTCTCCAGTTCAGACGCCTAAAATTTTTCTAAATCAATCTTGAAAAGATATCAAATAAGTTGGAAAATCAAAAACCTAAAACCGAAAAACGAGTAAATTAAGGATGAGATAAATGTTACTACCTGAAGGAAATTAGGTGGGTATGTGGGCAGTTTTGGGATTGAAACCAGAAATTTAAAATACTGCAGATTTGTTGAAGTTTCATAAAATTCCTTTGTTTGCCGAAAAATAGAATTGAATCGGCTTCTATGGCCATGCAATGCGTCTGGGGGTAATTCTGAAAATTTAGCAGCTGAAAATGTATCAGCAATAACTGAAACAAAATCGCAAATGTTCTGAAATGAAAAGAAGGTGAAGCAAGCTTCAAAAAAGGATAGTATAGGGCCTTCTTAAAGATGTAGACTAATAATAGTTCCAGTAAGGTAAAGAAATTAAAGCTTACTTTCATTAAAACTATCAAAGATCCCATTTTCAAAGTACAATATTCAAAGAACCTGTCTTTTTGCTAATTTATATATATATGAATAGAAAATATCGCTCACTTGAATGTAGCTTGAAAATCAATTTCACCAAATGATCATAGAATTTGCTTGTATCAAGAATTATAAGTATTAATGGCGATAACATGCATTGTCCTTGAGGGATCAAAGAACTCCAGTTAACATTATCCACTTTTCTGAGAACTAAAATGACTTTTCTGAGAACTAAAATAAGTCTTAATCAAATACTTTAACTTCTGATCAGATAATAAAGTTCATGAAAAAAATTACCGGCTGCCTGCAAAGCTAATAAATCATCCATTTGATCCAGCATCTCAACTGAGAGTTCAAATGACTGGTTTACATCGGCATTTGCTAATGCCCTAACCTGATTGGCGTTCAATCTTAGATTCCCCGGTATAGAATGATTCTGAAACAAATGTAAATTCAGAATTTCGATAGCAAATAAAAGTTTTACAAATGTGAACTCTGCACGATCGAAAAAAAACAACTAAACATAATAAAAATGCTGACTCGGCTGTGAAATTCGAGACGGCTGACGAGCATTTTACAATAAGAAGAATTAGGCCGACCGTAATCAGAATTCTCAAGGTGATACCAGAAGTTCCCTAACGCTTCGATACGGGCTTTATATCGAACCGATTCTTCTAGCACTTTTCGATGACCGTCCTGGATTAACTGCAAAAAGCACAAGCCGACACAATATTGTTAGAGTAGGTTAACATTTGAGACCTGCAAAAGCCAGCTAAATCAAAACATACGCAAATCCATTCTTAGTAATGAATAATCTACTAGAAGCCACTTGTAAAAATTTGAAAAAGATTACTCGGCCTTGAAATATCTACAACTGCGTGCTGCAATGCAAGATAAAGTATAGCACCAATACCTAATAATCATCAGACGGCAATCAAAATATCTGATGAGATTAATTGAAAATAATGTAAATAGCAAGTAATGCTATTGTTAAAAAAACTGTTAAATAATTATTTAATTTCTATTAAAAAAAATTAAAATTCCAGTCCAATACTTACTCCCTAATATCAGTGAAAAAAAATCTTAAAATACCTGATAAAATACTGATTGTAAAAACCTATGCATTGAAATCTCTTTAACAGGAAATTTATTCGTAAGTAAAAACAAACCTTGTGAAGCAAATGACAAAATTTCCAGCTAATAACTGGGTTTTTTTCCAGCTGAATCCGTGAAATACAACTCCAAAATAATGCACAAGATTTCTCTTTATGCGTCCCAACTATCACTTGTCGTGCGTGTTTATGCTTAAGTGGTACCTCATTTTTGTTCAACGCTTTATGTACCGACACAATCTGAAAGTATAAAGTCAGGTAAATAAACAACGATTTAATAACTAACAATGATAACGCTTAACAATAAAAATTTCGTGAGTTAAACTGAGCTATAATTCAATTATCATTGTCATACTAAGGAAACAAAAATCAATAACCTGGAGTTGAAAAGTACTATTTTCTATTTAATACTGTTCCTATTATTTCTTGGCGTGTGAAATTTGCTCAAATATTAACAAAATTCCTTATTTCTTTTTTTAAAATCACTCATTACGTTCTTCTTCAACAGTTGCATTTTCATAATGAGTTAAGTTCATTTTCAACAAATTACAAATAGATCTGAAAAAGAAAAATTGCTTAACACATTTCATATCATCTTCCTGCACTGCTTCAGCGTTTTTACTGAAGATTTCAGATGATGTAAGCCTAAACCTCAACAATTATTCGTAAATACCTCCCGAAAAGTTATTTGGTTAGTAATTGATAAGTTGATCGTTATTATTCAAGAAAAAAACTGAAAGTTTTTGTTAAATTCGTCTACCTGATGTTTGATGGATGCTTCTCGATCATCGCCTAATACGACTGATTTTAATGACATCGTCTATTATGCAACACACTATTTATTAATTTACTGGTATGTTTCGAAATAACGAAACTGACGCTTACAAATTCACCAATAAAATTCAGTTTCACCTGCAACGATTAATTATTTGTTAGTATCGGAAATTTTTTTTTTTTCAAAAGATAAACGAATGATATCAACTATGAACATTCATTAAAATGTTGCCAAATATTAAGCATTGAAAATAGCAAAATCCAAAAATACTTTTCAGAGTTTTTTTTTTCAAAAAACACTATGACATTAAAATTAAAAAAAAATAAGTTATCGATAATTGTTAATATGATACTTGATGATCTTAGTATTTCCGGTTATTAGATACAATATATACAATATTCCCTCACTGATATGATATTGTAGATAATGAGGAAAAACGGAACAGATTATCCGAAATCAATTCGTTATGGAAAATACGTAATTTCTACACCGAATACTATACTAAACCATTCCTTTTGCACTCTGCAAGAACATTCTCGATCTTTCTTGGTCATTTCAGAATGATAAATGTCCTCATTCATTTATAAAAAGTTCGGGGGAAAACAATCAAAGCTATCCATCTGTCAACGACTCGGTGACAGCTGGTGAGCCTCACTGTGCCATATTGCTAGCTCCTCATATATCACATACACACACGCATACATACACATTAATCACATGCACGCACGCACACATACACACATGCACACACATACACACACATACACATACACACACATACACACACACACACATAACATACACATGCACATAAACATATGGATTGCAAGCACACATGCATCACATACACGGATGTACCCTCGAAGACACGCGACAAACATGTATGCACGTGTTAAACATGGATTGCTACACGTTTAACTTACATGCACACATACGTGCGCATTCATTATTCATTAGGAACGTGCATGTGTCACGTAACAGATGCACACATACAGATACACGTAGGTTCACATTAAAAGCACATACAGTCACAGGCATGCATGCGCACATGTATTAATATGCATGACATGCACAAACACTTACACGACACCTACACGCAATTGCACGCATAAGTTGAAAAGTAAGTGTATTCACTATCTATCTGACACGTATTTTGCAACTAGCAGTACTTTTCTTTCTTTCTCTTTCTCTCTCTCTCTCTCTTTCTGTCTTTCTCTGTCTCTGTTTGTTTCTGTCCCTCCCTGTCTCTCTCTGTCTCTGTCTGCTCTTCTTACCTATATCAAATTTCTTTTTCGTTCTCAACTAATTTTACTCATATTTACTACTGACTGTATGAAGTGATAGGGAGTGTAAATTGTGCGGGTGGTCTGCTTTGATAATGCATGCATCGAATACTTTGTCATTTCATTTTGTATTTAATAACTCAATATTTAATAACTACTTTAATAATTTATCAGATTATTTCATTCAATTATTTGTTTACTTAACCTACTTATTTTCTTATTAGTTAATTTAATTATTCATTTACATTTTTCCCCACACTTCATCCATTTAAACTTATTAATAAAAAATAACAATACATCACGACATCAGTAATCAAGTTATTCATTTTTGATATTAGTTACTAATTACTGATTTAAGTGATAAATGACTATCATAATTCTTGTATTATATTATTGTTTCTTTAATTTCTAACTTATTTTATACAAATTGCAGCAAATAACTACCATCTAAAGATTATATTCACTTGGATGAGAAACTGATTCGTAAAGTTCTCTGTCAAATTTTATGCATTAATTAATTACATAGTGATCGTGTAGCAATCGATTTAATCAATGCAAACGCTTATTAACATGAGTAACGTGAGTACACATTGTGTTAATATGTTGTGAATGATTTCAGTTAACTTATAGAGGTGATAACCGGAATGGAAAAAAAAAAGAGAATTTCTTATAATTTGATGGATATTTTAAATCTTTCATCACTATTAATATCATCATGTTGCATACTTTAATTTAAATTTAAAAAAAAGTAATTAAATGAGAAAAAGGAAAAAGATACAAACATTTGCGTAAGCTCTTGTTTTAAATGGATTTAAAATAGAATGAAAGGGGCTTTGAAAAAATATTTTTATAATAAAATATGGATGCTTCTTCTTTTTTATCTCCTAAAAAAAGTATTATGCAAATTATTTCGATACTTTTTTTTTGGTAAGTACAAAAGGGAAAGATTGGAAAGCAGATGAACTGTATTTGTTAGATTAATTTAAATTATGGCTAGTTGGTTGCTACTTGTTGTGATAGTGAATATTGTACAATCCGGTTTGTCAATCAGCTCTTTATCATATCATCCGGATTACAGTAAACTATCCATTTATAATTTGGTATGTATTATTTGACATTTGGAAATGTCAAATACCATTTGGAACAAATTATTTTAAGCCAAAAGTTATCTTAGAAAAAAAATAAAATTTTCGAAATAATATTTGAAGAATGTATGATAATAAGTATACCATACATTTTTTTCAATTTTTAGCTTAAATTTATTTATTATATTCATTTCTTCATTCCTGTTTTCTTTTTCCTTCGGTTTTCTTCATAGGAAAATTAAGGAAAAAAAAAAGTAAAAAAAAAGGGAATAACGATAATAAATCGGAAAAAAAAGTAAAAAAAAAAAGGGAATGACGATAATAAATAGTTATAAGCCAACAATTATTTCTCCTATAGATTTATAATTGGAAATTTAAAGGTAAATCAAAAAAGTACAATCACATTGATTTGACTTTTTAAAATTATATGATTTTCAAACTACCAACATCGTTATTCTTTCCATAAATTAATTTTTCTTCCTAATTTAACAATTCCTCCGACGACATTCTTTGCACCTATCACCACCACTACCAAATGCAAAGTTCAACGTCAGCATTGTCAACATTATTGCTTACTTGCCTGTGATATTACAGTAACAATAATAATTTGTTTCGTTCACTCTTAATTTAGAAATTCTTTTAAAATTTTATTTACTTCTTCCATTTTAAAAAATTTGGCAATGAAAATTTGCTTCTCTCTTTGTTAAATCTTATTACAGGTAGTCATATTGGGTGCATTAATAAATGTAATAATTACATTGATTGTAATTACTGTTCTGTTTATAATGAAACCAAAAGTATTAGTGAAAGACGAAGACAAGC
>UPTC01002009.1:0-11122 GCA_900537255.1 Acanthocheilonema viteae | reverse complement strand
TTTCAAATGTCGCAGAAATAACAATAAAAATAATCATAAATAATTTAAAAAAATACAATTAATGAGGAATTGGCACAATCACAAAACGAAAAAGGCAAAGAATTAAAAAAAAAAAGGAGCAAAAAAGTTGCATTAGAAAAACGAATAGTCATTTAATTTCTCAATAAATTTATTACATTTATTTCAAATGAAGAATTTTAATTTGAGAAAATTAAAAAAATTAATGAATCATTAATTTTTTTAACGTTGCATATTTTCAAAAATGTAAGAAAAAGCAAATAATATTGTCACTTGAAATTGTTCTCATACCGCAGGAATATTGTAATTTAAAACTTTTCTATTCAAAATTTATTTACGAATAAACTGAATTTTTGAGATCAAAGGTAAAATAGTTAGTTTACAGGCTATGAAAATGTATTAATAATAAATATTTAGCATAGTAAAAATGAAAAGTTTAAAATTTATCATTTGCTTCTGTTTTTTATAAAAATGTGCAAGAATAAATCATTCATTACAAAAATAATGATTTTTTTATTCATGGAGATAATTATTCAGTAGAAAGATATAAATGAAGATAATAATTGGAAAAAAAGTTATTTATCTATCTTCTTGTAAATAATTTTTTGATTAAAAGTGATCACTTTTTTTTGCAATTTTGAAAATTAAAATATAATCTGACGATATTTAAATTATTTTTTGAAATTTGTAAAGTTATAAAATTATTTAATTCATTTTATCGATTCCACTGTTTGTGTAAAAAGTCTAAGAGAATATCAATCACATACATACTGATTTATCAAAATAAAGTTTATTTAATGAATTATAAAATATTCAGGTATATCGAAAATGTTACATCTTCCGATTAATGATCCAACTGATAAGACTCTAAAAAAATTATCACAATATTTGATGAGCTGTTAATACAAATAATATATAGAGAAATGTGGTATTTTTGCGTAAAATTAATACTTGAGAAATTAAGAAATTTCCTTTAAATTTGAAAAAAATTTCCTGCTAATTGTTGAGATCAATTATTAATTAATACATTAATTTAATAAATTTTGCAGTTTTCTTCTATTTCCGTTTTTTCCTTGAAAATAATATAGAATTGATGAAATTTTAAATATTTGTTGTCATTTTTGCAATACTATAAATATTATTTCGAAATACCGCAAATATAATTTCATTTGTAAAGTCTTGTTTTGCACTCTCAGCTTATTGTTCCAATAATTCGTTGGATGATTGTTATTGTCGGTGTATCCAACAATTATTACGTAATTTACACGATTTTTATTTGCATCACATAAATAGCACACTTTTTTTCCGCATTTTAGCAATTATATTCGATAAAATATTTGCTGGCAATTAATTGCTTAACAATTACAATAGTAATCTTTTCTACAGTTCAGGAAAAAAATACGATTGTAAACTTGAATTCAACTTTTTTTCAATTTAATTTATAAATAAGATTATTTGACATTTTTATTTATTTCAAAATAATTGATATTATGTTTGCATCATATTCGGCAGCAACAAAATTAATCGTTTTACCGGAATGCAATGTCCGGTAGAACCAATCAATCTGTCAATTTATATCCAAAGCAGTGATAAACTTCCAAAAAGCCGAAAAAAACGAATGATCACTGCTTATTATTACTTTCTTGCATCATTAATTAATGATAGAAAAAAAGTTACTCCAATTATCATTTTTCCTCAGATCATAAAAATGATAATTTCGAATTACAAGAATCATGATTTTAGACCATTTTTCCCTTACTAATAACATTTTTGCGCACATTTTATTATTTTAAAAAGCAAATGTAAAAGGTATTTTCTAAAATTTCATGAATGTTATTTAATTAAATCCAAACAACAGGAACAAAATTGAATTCAACAAAAAAAGAGTCAAAAAATATATATAACGAAAAATAAGTCAAATTATTGAATAAGAGAGAAAGAGAGAGAGAGAGAAAAAGGATAAAAAAGTTAGATGATACGCGTGTGAACAGATGAATGAAGGATCTAATTGGAATTAATTGAAATTAAATTGGAGTCATCAGAATATTTGACAATATTTATTAAAAATATCCGATAACTACCACAGAAAAATACAAGTACCGAAAAATAAAGCAAAGTTAGTCTTTTTTAGAAAAAAAAGTAAGTGACCAAAAGATTTTTCAAATTTTTCAAAAGTTTCCAATACTCTCTTAATTAGAATAATTAACTTTCTTTTAATAAATCTCTTTCAAACACACAAAAATTTATCTTAATAATTGCTGAAATAATCTAAATTATAGAGTTAAAAAAAAATTATAATTCTATAAAAATTCGAATTCAACATTTCTTTTTTCATTTTCTAAAAAACAAAAAAATTATCTAAAATAAAATGCAAAATAAATCAGTTTGTCTGGGAAAAGCTGTATGGTTCTAATAAGCAAATTGAAATTGTCTAAATTTTTCATATTCATCATCTTAAAATAACTAATTATTATCAATTTAAAATATAGCGCCAGTTGATTTTTTTTTTCTTTTTTGAATTACATAAATGAATATATAATTCTCAATATGTTGAAATTGATACGACATTTTCACTATTTAAATATTTTCGATCAACAACGAGCCATCATAAATTAAAAGATATTGTAAATCATCAGAAATTTTGTTTTCGCATTTTTGCTTTTAGCAATGCATAATGTCTAATTAGAAAAAAAAAATTAAATTTATGATATGAAAAAATGGAAATATTACAGTGTGACAAGTTGCTAAATCATTTTCATTTTAATTTTGTTTCTGTTTTTTCAATCGAATTTTTGTGCAATTTAAGACTTCGTTTTTCGAAATTTAGTGACGAATGTAAAGTTTAATGTGTTATTTAGGCAATCACCTTCTTTTTTTTTTAATTTTTCATTTGACTTTTTTTTTCATTTAAAAAACTTCATTGGAATTTGGAATTTAGCGTCAGCTTTTTTTTTTTTTGTTTCGTCGCTCCTTTTTCTTTGCTTTGCCTCTTTACTTTTTTTGTTCAATAAAATTTTATGAATTTAAAAATTATTTGGAAAAATAACGATGTCTTTGCTTAGTTTTTTTTCTTTACTTCTTTTTTTGCTTCAACAAAAATTTGCTGAATTAGAAATCGCTAATGAAAATAAAATTATCATTGCCGTGTTATTTTACTTTCTTTTTTGTTTCAATAAAATTCTCCTAATTAAAAAACTGTTACTGATGATAAAAATGTGACAGTTGCCATTCAATACAGGTTTTGGCTAATAAATAAACAAATATTAAACAATGTTGGTTGATCAATAATATTAATTTTTGTTTATATTGATAATATTTGTTTCAAATTTTTCAAAAATAAAAAGAAATATTTGACTTATTTCGTTTCCTTCAGATTAATACAAAAAAACGAGCAATATTTTTGTGACGACAATGCAAAATAATTCATTTGATTAAAAATCAATTAAAAGTGAACGATATAAAGTAAGTTTTAGATGATTCGTACATTTTAAATTTCATACTACTTTTCTCTATCAAAATCGACAACATCGCAAAATTACAAAATAACTAAACCTTGAAATTTTGTCTAGAAAAAAAACGAAGAGTTAAAACATTGAAATTGTCTTGTAAAAAAAAAATTCACAAAATTTAATCACTTATTTCAAATACTCTAATTAATTTAGAACTATGAATTAGTATAACAAATGAATGTATTGCTATTTAAAGACTTTCAATCTTTCAATAATTCACATTATGGTTGTTAGAAAAAAATAACCTGCAAGGACATTTTTCGTATGTAACTTTTAAACGTTTAAACGTTTCAAAAATTTGCATTAAAATATAAATTTTTATCATTTTCTCAATTAATTTCATCAATATTTTCCAGTTAAATATGGAAAATCTTATCAAAAATTAAGAAAGTAATTTTAATCGTATCAGCAATTGTGCAACAATACTCTTTGCAGCCAAAAATATGAGGAAAACTCTGGAAAATATATTTTAATGAATCGATTCTCTTATCAATCAAATAAGATATATCGCGATTTGAGTGGAATGATGCAAGGACAAATACAATTTTGATTAAATTTAAGTTAAGAAAAAAAGGAAAGAAGAGAAAAGAAACTTTTCAATTGTAAACTGTTTAAAAAGATGTCACACATTATTGATAAGAAAATGAGGATTAGAATATGAAAGTATTTTAATTTACTTCCATAAAATGAAAAGTCATAAATTCGAATTCCATTCAAAAATTCTCATTCCATCTTCTCACTACAGCATTCAGCATTTTCCTTCGTAATTTCATTCACTTCAAATCACCAAATCCGTTCTCATGAAATCTTGATAATATGATCATTATCAATAGCAAAAGCAGAAGTATGATGATTACGAATGACAAAAGCATTGGAATCCTTAGGATGTAATCATTATAAATAGCATAAGCACTGAAATGCTATGAAATTCCAATAATACATTAATTATGAATAGAGGTGAAAAAAAATATTATACGAATGCTTTATTTTAATTTTTTTTTTATCATAAGGAAAACCTTTCGTCAAATTAATCATAAACTTTAAAACTAATGTGTTTTCGTTTTCAAAATTTCAAAAATGGTGAAAGTTGAAAATTATGAAAAAATTTCAAAAATAGCGCAAGTTAAAAATTATAAAAAAGTTATTTTTCGCCACATTCTTTAGCATATACAACAAAGATGCAGGAGAAAGGGAGAAGAAAAAGGAGGAGGGAGAAAGAGGGAGAGAGGAAAAGAGAGAAAATAAACAAGAAATTTAGTATTTGTCTATTAATTAATCACTTTTCTTTTTTCTTCTTTTTTCCTTTTTTTTTACTTTCGTAATCTTCATTGCTTTTATTTTACCCAAAATTCTTTTACATTTTCTTCATTCCTTTATTCTGGAACTTGTTGATAGCATAGCACTTATTTTTCTTCTTTTTTTTTGTCATTTATATTTTTAAAAATATATCTTAAAAAGGGGACTGAAGTTAGTTTACTTAATAGCATTATTATTTGTTTATATCTGAAAAGATATAAATATTAGAATTAAAAAGAGAGCAAAAAAAAATGAAGCAAATATATGTATTTGTTGTAACAATTTCGCCCATAGCATCTATTTTTTTTTTTTTCGTGAAAAAGTTTTAATGAATAAATAAATATTTTTTTTTTGAAGAAAATTATGAATGGGAAGGAAAAGCATGGAAAAATGAGAATATCACTTAATGAAATGAGGTATTAAAAATAATTGAATTTTGGTAATGATAAAAATGATACGAAAAAGGAAATCAATTAGTAATTGTTTGATGTAATCATTGATTTCCTTTTCAGTTCTTGAGTATGAAACTTGAAGATCACCAATGTTAAAAATTTTCAAAGCAAAAGAATTAAAAACCATAATGAAACAAAAAAAAAAAGAAAAAAAATCATGCTAACTGTTGAACAATAGCGATCAATAAAATTACTAGCAATAATGATTGCGATAGATGTTCTTGAGAGCAACGATTTAATAAGGTATAAGACAATTAATCAGAATAATGATAAATGATGATAGTGTACGAACATTAATAAAAAAGCAATAACGACGATTAAATTGCTCTATATCAGTGTGATATCGTTAACAATAATATTTTAAAAATATTTTGGCAAGTATGGCAAATATCTTAATATCTGCATAAATTTTAATTACAAAAAAAAAACACACACACATATGCAGAATTAAATTTTAAATAATAAATTAACATTTTACAATGTGCTTGTTTTTATAGTAGCAAATAAAATTCATGATAATAAACAAATTAGGAATTTACAATACAAATTAATTGTAGTGCTAATGCTGTAGTATGAAAGAATTTTTATTGTACAAATTAATTTTTGAAAAATTTCAAATACTCTGTATATAACACATCAATTTATGAATAACAATTAGTTTAATAATTAGCAATTTAAATTTTAATTCTAGTTTAATTTAATGCAGGATGCCATATAATGCTCAATTTTACGATAAACAACAAACCAATTTCTAGGCTTTCGGTTAAGAAGCACATAAATTTTTTGTTTTATTTTTTTGAAATTATTCACTATCAACTGTTTTTCATTCAGAAAATTAACAAAAAATTAAACAAAAAAAAGTTTTTGTCAAAAATTAAACAAAAAAACTTTTGTCTGTTTAAGACAATCTTTTTTTCCCTTTCTTTTGAAATAAAAATTTAATTTTTCATTTTTTTTTCTTCTTTTATGGATGGGAATGGAACAACAGAGTTGATAGTATAATAAATGGCTGATAGTTATATTGTAACTTACTGAAACCCGTTTAATACAAACAATGAAAACATGTTTATTTCATTTTTTCTTTCCTTTTTTTTTCGCCGATTAGGTTCTCTCTTGTTGACAGATGGTGACAATAATGATCATAGCTTAAATGTTACATGAAACCGGTAACCGTAAAATAAACGAAAAGTAAAATTAAATTATGGATTTCCATATTTCTCATTCAATTATATCAAATAATTTTTCTCCAAGGATTATCTCATCTCTTCATTTTTAACTATTTCCTGCAAAACCATTGATATCTCATATTTGTTTTTCTTTTTTTAAAATGATCATTGCTAACATAAACACATTTTTTCAATAATTCATAAAAACAAGTATTAATTAAATTCTTCCAAGCGTTAAACACGCATGCATTCTTACGGATATTTCGAAAAAAGAAAATAGAAGAAAGGAAGGAAGAAAACGAGTTCATCAATTCTATCTCAATTAACAACTGATAAAAATGGAAAAGAAATTTTTTATTACGTTGCACAATTTTTACAATAATAACAATTTTGATTTGATCAAAAATTAACTTCAAAAATTGTTCACCAAACAAAAAGATTTTGATTTTTCTCGACACAATATGCTTGAGTTATATAAAGTTTAATGTTGAAAAAAATTTGCAAAGAATTTAAATATTTTCAGATGTAAGCTTAAAGCAAGTGCTAATCGGTATTGAAATCTAATTAAGCTTAACAATTACTGCACGGCTAATTGTGTGTATGCCTTCGGAAAGTCACAAAAAGTTGCAATTTATTCATGCAGTAAAACAAAAATATATCCAAAATTTACGAATTTTAGGGTTTACAAGGTAAAAATTTTGAAATTTTCACGAGTTTTCACTAACATTCTGAATTTATGGAAACTTCTAATTACTATATAAAACTCGAAAAATCCATTAATTTCCGATTTGTACAGCATATCATCAGATCATCCGTTTAATGCCGATTTCACAGCTCGTCCTTCTTCCGCTGGCATGGGATCGACCTAAACGTTTGGATTGACGTATTTACACGCTAATTGACGTTTTGCTTCATCATTTCGTATTTTTCATTTCAAATGTAATTTGGTTACGTAAGTATGGAAATGATGCCTTTTAACAGTATCATTTTGTACAAAATTAAGTATTCCCGAGGAATTAAGTAAATATTTCTTCAGGTACTTTTCGTATCACTTACTGAAAGTGTGTAAATTCATAATTATGCATGCATTTGAGAAATTTGGATGATTTACGGAATTTTAATAAAGTATTTTTTTCCTAAATTTGTTCAAGCTAGCCTGCTGATAAGTGTTTTAGCTTCGTTGATTTTTGTTGAAATTTGATTTGATTCTTTTTTTATAGAATCTAATTTATCATTTTCAGTGTAATGGAAGAAGAATGGCGCGGTTCGCAAGCCGCTTCACGTTGTCCATTCTTGAATCCAAATGCTGACCTAAATACCATTATTTCTCATAATGCATTATTTTGTGATCGTTGTCGTGATGAACAAATGTTAGAGAAAACGAAAGGTGAGGAAATTCTGTTCATCAACAGTCCACCATATTGGATGTTGCTATCGAAAAATGAAGAGCCTCATGATAAAGAAGGTTTCTATTATTGTCCTATTTATTGATAAATTGTTAGATCATAAAATAAGCTAAATGAGATGATTCGATAACCGGTATTGCTAATCTTATTAATCATTTCTGTTTTCATTATGATTAAAATATGTTGAATAGGTAAGGTTGAGGTTAATTTTATTTCGGTTTGTCTTTATCTAAAATTACTCTATTTGTATAGGGCTTTTCTAAAATTACTGGTTCCTATGACATACATTTTTTTAGAATGAATTAACAAACACTAACTTCCTGTTTTTGATACACATTCACAATATATTAAAATATGAAATTAACGTAATTTCTCATTTGAATCAAAAATGTTAGAAAGAATGAGGTTTCTCTCTCAAACTGCAGTTGATGCAACAAATTATTCAAGATAAATTTTTTTGTACATTTTTTTGATCATGGACAACAAACGAACAAAGGGAATCAGTTTCAAAAGACTCATGAATCGGATAATAATGAATCGGTCTCATCAAGAGATTTGATTCAAAGAAGGCAGAGAATTACCACTGTTTGTGATTCACGCATGAAGGATGAAAGGTTAGAAAGCACCGAGTTGAGAAAGCGGAGAAAAGAAGATGAAACATTGGATGTTCCGGGAAAAAGCCATAAAATTGGCAAATCGGAAAAACGGGAGATGAAAGTACCAACTAATATTGCACTTCATAAATTGGCCAAGCAAGGTTATTCGAAGTAAGTGAGGAAAGAACAATTTCTTCAATAATATATTTTTATTTTCTTTTTCTATTTTTGATAGAATTTTATTTACGAACAACGTAACTTATTCCTTATTTCGCTTACACACATATTTGTATATGAACACAATAATTGTTTGAACTTTTGCATCTTTTTTTAAACGGCGGAATAATTCGCTTAGAAAATAAACTTGAGAAATTTGAAATCAGTGAGTCGGGTATATTTATGTGTGTTTGTCTTTGCTTCTTCGCGTCTATAAACTTGTGGCACATTTTGTTGCAAAAAGATTAAACTGTATTTTCAGGGAGGAAGCGCTGCAAAAGTATATTGAAAAGCAACGCGAAAAGGCTCATAGCAAATCAGAGGACGACAAAGTTCAAGTACGGTTAACGATATCTAAATTTGTATTCCTCAAAAAAAAAAACAGAACTAGAAGCTGAATCTGTTTTTCAGCATTGTTTTAGAAAGAAATAATCGAAATTAAAATTCAATACTTTCAACTAAATAAATTTATATTATCCTCATAGATTTGAGTTACTTTTTTAAGATTGACCGAGAAGATATGCCATGGGCACCACCATTTCCAAAAATACTGAGAAAATATCGTTCGCTCATCCAAAGATCGATTGATCATCAGCGTTATGTGGCTATTGTAGCGAATTTTTTGAATGCTAATCATTCGCAGCCACGCTTTCAACAAAATCGACAGGAAGTGCGAGTCGGTATTCAACTTATATACTCTCACACTCAGTTATTCATTCTTTTACTTTACAATTATTATTCCGTTTTTAGTTCTCATTTCATATTTAAAAATTTTTATATGCTTGCAGATTATGGATGAAAAGTTGAAGGATGAACGTATGAAATACCAAGAATTGATCTTACATAGCCTCCACTCTAGAAAAAAATCAGTATATACTTGCTCCAATCAACGAGCTATCTCCTATATTTTGGTATAATGATAATGTACATTTGATATAAGATGCTCAGTTACAGAGTAGTTTATGGAAACAGAAGCAACTTTAGATTTTGTGTGAATAAAACTGCAAGATAAATCAATTCTTATTAAGCAGTTATTTTTAAGGAAATATGCTGTACTTGAGTATGTTTTTGGTATACAAAATATTAAGTCTCGATCTACTGACCCATTTGTTGCGTTATTTCAGAAGTACAACAAAACAGGTTTAGTAAAATAGTTGTTGATAGATAGATATTGATATGTTTATGCATGCAGGATCGATTAAGAACTCGTGCGTTATCACTACATTGTCAATATGGTGCACCAATCTATGATGAAGAGATGAAAGATTTAACAGTTGATGCATTAACGATTTTAACAAAAAAAGCCGTACTTTATCGTGGTAAAGTACCGAAAATCACTTTACCAAACGAAAGACGTCGTTTTATGTTTAATCGTTTGGTGGAGGATATATCGGCGCAATATCCACCAACGGAAAAAACAAAAGTTTGCAATTTTTTTAATGCTTTGTTATTAAGGATTTTTATTTGGTCGATATGATTAAGAACATTTCATTCTCATAATCTCTATTTATCTTTAAACGAAATTAGTTCCATATCTGCTGACATTTTTGAATGCTTATTTTTATTTTTAGTATCCGCTTGAATCAGATGAATATGCGATGCATTTAGCCGTCAAATATGGGGTACGCGTAATAATGTGCTCAAGTAGTGCTTTGAAAATATTATGTAATCCGTGGGTCGGTGATTCCTCCACGTACTTGATACCGGTTGTGGTGAAACGAAGCTTTAGTGAAAGAACAAGTAAGTGTTAATTTAAAAGTTTATTGTAAACATTGCTCATATCATTATCAATTAGTTCCTCATTTGTTTATATTTAATGAGAAGTTGCTAATAAAGAAGAGAACGTCTTTTTGTAATCTGTTAAATCAGAAAATTTTTACAGTTTTCAACTTTGAGCAACCATTTTTTCTCAGATCGTTTTGAAAATGTATGTCTTGTCAGCAAGCCGTGCATTGAAACGTCAATCAACGGACCTTCATTATGGCGACGATATTTAAAGTTTTCTGTGAAATTAGCACTTCATAGTGATTTGAAGAAGGAAGTGGATGAGAAAATATCAGTAAAAACGGGTGGACGACAGAGAGCTAACCGTGCAAAACTGGAACAGGCTAATCAAATGAAACAGGGTACAACCAGACATTAATAATTATTTTTCCTTTTTAGAAATCCGTTTTTTGAAAATCTGGAAAGTAAATCAAGCAACTTAATGAGATTCATGCAATTTAATCGGATTTTAGCTTACAGTTAGCGGATTATCTTATCATAAAATTTATAGCAGATGTTATAATTACTTTGAATCTTTTCATTTTTTTAAGAAGCAGATAATGAAAGCAATATGTTAATTGTTGATAAAATTGCTAATATCGAGCAGACATCTGCAAATCTACCGTCAAATGCAATGAGCAAGAATAATCAAAATATAAAAACCACTGCTATGCCATCATCATCATTTGCTACTGCACC
>UPTC01002006.1:0-11137 GCA_900537255.1 Acanthocheilonema viteae | reverse complement strand
AATTCAAAAAAAAAATCCATCGAAAAATTTTCTTAACTTCAACTAATAATCTTAATTACAACTAGATCTCATCTTCTGAATGTTTGCATTTTCAATGAAGTGATTTGGTGTTTTTTTTTTTGAGTTATATTGAATATAAGCTTTGAAATATGTTTGTCATAAAATCATACTACATATATTATAAAACAAGGAAACAGTCTTTGGCTGTACAAAGTAAAATTTCACGAATTTTCATCCGAAATTTCTTCTTGTAATTCAAACCGACTGTTGCAGTTATGTCCGTAGCAACAACAAAATGTACTCCTGTCAGCAATACATTTACGCTGCTCGCAGTTATTCATCGATATCTGACAACAGTCATTTAGTAAGATTAGTTGAAGCAATTCAGTTCTTCTCTTGTCCATATATTCTTATTAATTTCAAATTTAAAGCTAACATATTAGTTCCAAAAACTAATGCCTATTTCTTTCTATAGAGTTTTAAAATTCGATAACAAAGCAGTCTGTTAATTCATTTTTTTTTCGAACTGAAGTATCGGATTTTTCTCTCTTTTCTCCTCTTTCTTTCAGTCTATTGTTTGCTTGACCTGTATGTGTCATTTATTTAGAAATGATTAGTTTTTGAATTTATGCTTTCGATGAGATTAGCATTCTCGCGGAACAGAAAAATAAAAATAAGCTTACCGCTTGTTGCACCCAACAATCCTGCACGAGTGTTTCACTTTTCATATTCCAAACCGCATAGCATCCAACGCGCATGTCATCAGATGGTGGTCGGTAACATCGTTTCATCTGCAATTTAACAAATAATAAATTTTGTACTTTTCTCTGAATTTCATTTAATATAAGATGTCATAGGTAAGAAAATGGGGAATGATCGGTTGCTTTTGTATGGATGAAAATGAGGAAGACAAACCACAGAGCCTCCATCGAGCAAACTTTTTCGGCATTTCACATATTCTCGTCCGTGAACATCGAAGCTTGTAAGCTGTTGAATGGACGATTGTATGCGATGTCGACGTAGCAGTCTTCAAATGTTTTACAATTGTGAGCGCATGCAATCACTTTGACGATAATAGGTAGCGAACTATGAAAACAAGGTTCCTTCCTCCCCTCATCCTGGAAATTTGATCAAGCAAATCCGACCTGAAGTTTCAAAGATAAGGCTCTCTTTATAAATGTCCTGAATTTAAATTTGAAGTAAGGTTTCCATCATGATTTGACTGTCAAAAGAATGAGTTGTTGTATTTGAAAGTACGGTATGAACGAAGACATCAATTCTGGGAGGATGAAAAACGGGACTTTTGTTAAGCCGCGGGAGAGGGAGATGAAGGGAGAGAGAGAGAGAGACGGTGACAAAAGAGAATGAGAAAAACCTTGCTAGCCTACCGATGATGTGTCCTGTGATGTCGAGTGTTCTGTTTTGCACGCTCCAGGAAACTATCAATCAAATCGGACACATCCAATTCGTCATCATCCACTACCGTATTCCGGCTCAAAGACTTCGTCTGTAGCAGATTGGTAGAGCACAATAGGACAAGTATAAATATTTTGGATAACGTTGATGCTAATAATGCCATTGCAGATTAATTAGCAATAGTACTGCAATAATCATCATAATGATTAACAGAGTACCGATAGCTGTGATGATTTGATCTGACGATGATCACAAGGCTTCATGAAAAAATCGGTTAAAGGAAGTTATAAGAATGAGAAATACCGGGAATAACAATCATTTATAGGCCCTCCCAGACTGTCGAAAATTTCGAAAAGCAAAATGGAGTTTTGTCCTTTTATGTTAGTCAGTGCACTTTAAAACAGAAATGAAAAAGACGAAGTGCTCCACTGGTTCAACTCAATCATTCGTCTGCCTCCCAAAGGAGAGTCCCTTTTGCGCCCTCTTCGAAGAGATCGTCAAAGTGCAGCTCTTAATTAGTTTGTTTATGAATGAATATGTCATCTCTAAACTAACTTGCAATCAATTCATTTCTCCTTGTTTTTACCGTTTCTTCGGAATTTACAGACTTGTTTTTATTCACATTTTGCCCTAATTTCTATGAAAAAAATATTTCTTGATTCTATGAGAAATAGTTGGATATTTGAAAGTTTATGTTATATTTTGATGTCCAAGACAAACTTAGTCTTTCAACTAAGTCAAACCAGTCCATCCATCTATTGATATTCACTTGAGATTTCCATTTTTGTGATTGACGCTGCTGTCACAGCAAAAGGAAAAGCCTAAGCGAATTCATCCTCAATCAAGCATACAAACTAGCTGAACAGAATAATACACAGGGAGAGATATAAGAATAATTAGGATGCACTTTAAAATAGATTGATACGATAAGAATAGAATGATCCTATCACCTAGCGTTTATCGTACCAATATACTCTCAACAAAATGCATCCTTTGGGAACTGTAATTCTCGTAGTATACGGTACTGAGAGCCTTATTTTTGTTTGTGGGCTATTAGATATTGGGATTGCGCGTTGTTTAGAATGATGCCAATAAATATTGGACAGGAAGATGTATGAAGTGAATTACTGTATGATAGCGAAGAGGTCAATGAAGGAAGGAGATGTGATGGTTAAGATGGTATCCGCGGAGCACCGGAGACCAGGCGACAGAACTGCGGAATGATTCGTAGCGGACAAACATCATCAGAGAGGTGGCAGCAAGAAGAATTTTCCATCAACTGGTACAGACAGAAGGTAGATAGACAGAAATATAATGAACGGACAGGCACACCTTCCACAATGAACTCATAAAAAACAGGGAACAGGCGAAGTGAGAGGAGGAGCGACAGGTACGTCGGAGTCGAGCAACGACCGCAGACAGCAACTGTGACGAAGGCGACTTGACGACCCTTCAGAAAAAGAAGGAGCGGCTGACCCCCTCCCAGACATAACAAATCCTACCTTGTCCGGTCGGCCGCCCACCCACAAATAGTTTAATAGGTGGGGAGGGAAGGAGAAAACGGAAATGACGAAATTGTTGAGGATGGTTAGAGGGATGTCTGAACAGGTGCTGTGGAAGGAGGAGAGGCGAAAAGATAGGAATGAGTAAACATCATGGCAGTGCAGAAGGAGACACCCGGAAGGAGACACCTACACCGATGCTGTCGCCCTTTCTCCAAAGAGTGTGAGCATTGAATTGCCTGGAAAACGAAAGCGGTAGCCGCTCAAAAGACATCCCAACATTGTCATTGTTTTTAATAGAACAGATCGGCTCTCCATCATTGGTATGTCTGGCTTGAAGCGCCTATTACCTGCCTTAAATATATGCGTCATACCAAATCAATGAATCATCCCTCTATCACCCTTCTACCAGATGCCTTATGTGAATACGGGAATTTAAATAAGAAATTGTAGTCATCATTTCAACATAGAAATCAGGTCTTTTCACAGCTTATTATGACATGCCATTTCATGTCGAAAGTGTACAAATGTCTCCTAACTGACCGATACACAACAATGCGGTTTCCATATTGAACTCAAACGTGCGGAATAACTACCAAAATCATAATTTTAAAACCAAAATCATAATTTAAAAAAAAAATCGAGAATTGACGAATAGTTGAGCTAAATTAGCTTGTTTTGAAGGAAATATGATCTGTTAAAAATGTATTAATTATTAAAACAGTTTAGCCGCATTCAATTTTTTGGAAATGGATAACAAAGAAATTGATTAATTTATTGGCGGCTGTAAAAGTGCTTCATTGTAAGTATTTTGTATCAGATTTGACTAATTTAATTTTAATCTATAATTTAGCGTAGCAAGTAAGTTGAAGGCAAAAGTTTATAAACATAAGACGATAAATGACTAATATTTGTACGATAATCTATCATACGCCTTATGGCACCACTAATTAAGCATAAGTAACAGTTCACTTTACTTCAGCTAAAGTTGCGCGCATTAGCTATTTAGCTATTTGGATTTGGCTTTGAATAACTCATTAAGGTAACTATTTCTGGATGAGTTTACTATTCCAAATGATATGAGCAAAGAATTTTATTTAAAAAATTCTATAAAGTATTAAACCTAAAATGATGTAATCTTTTAAATATGCATCAACTATTGTGAAGAGCTGGAGTTTAATCAAAATTAAAAGTGATAATCAAGTATGTGTAAAAGTGTTTATACATAAAACCAGGATTCAATGAAATAATCATATCGAATTAAATTTTTGAAAAATTCGATCAAAAAAACATTGGGAAAGTAATAAGTAATAGGAAGGTGAGCGTCGTCAATATAAAGTACATGTTTCAAGTCTAGACTTTCCATCTACTCCCAAAGATCCATAGACAAAAATATTTGCAAGATCATAAATCATTCGCATATAAACCATTCGAAAAAAAAACTTTTTTTTAAACAAAAAAAAAAGTTTCTATATTAATAAAAAAGTTTGAACTACTCATCCTCCAAATATTGTAAATGAATGAAGTGGAAAAAAAAGTACAGGAAATCTGCAGAATTAGTTGCCACTATATCATTTTATTTTGTGGATAATAGAAATAACAATTCTTTAAAGGGAAAATCTATGAATTGAACAATTCAGACAGCACCGATTAAATTTTTCAAATATTCATTTACATAAAAATTTTCCGTCACATTTGAATTGCTTTGCACTTCATATCATTGCTTCATATATACATAAAGGCTTATCGATTGCATGTCTAAAGTTTATTCTCGAATCACTGTCGTACATCTTACCTTATATATTATTGCTTTTACTCATATGCATGATTGTAATAATAATAGTTATGATGAAAAAGAATATGCTAACTAAAACATATTATAGTTGTTGTGATCCAATAGCTGTTCGAAATATTACCTAAGCCGAGATTCGTTAAATTCTTAATTTCGTTAAATGAAGATAGATGAACTAAAAAAAAATTCTGTCATTCTTACTTTACTTTTGATAAAATATATAAGAAAGAAAACAAGAAGGATTTATCGTTTGCTGTTGATCCTGCTTTTATGTTTTTTGGGAAAATTATCAGATGTTTAAGAGCATACTGAGGAGAAATATAATTTTTTTATGGTAGACAAATTGAAGTCATTATTTTTTTTCTTACAATAAACTAAATTTAAAGATCCGGTTCGAATAGGAATGGGTGGTTTTCAGTATCTGCAGTGGTACTGCAGTTGCTGTATTACTAAACATTTTGCACTGTTCAGGAGAAAATATCGCAAACTTGCATGGGTGGCGAAAAGAGGACAAATTGATACATAATCGTTGATGTGTCTGATTTGGACGGAGTGCGGAAAGAGAAGAGGAATTCTTGAGATGAGGCAAAATTTTCTGAGGTGCTTATTTTTTTGCATCATTTACTGTTTAACAGAACGGTGCATGAAAAGTTGAAGCAAATTCAATGTAAAAGATTGCAATCTGAAATTTGTCACTCAGGTCATTTGTAACTTGAAAAAAAAATGTTGCTAATGGACGTGAATAATCCGAAGAATGATATTCTGATATTGTTTGTCAGTCAGGGATGATTAAAATTTGAAGAATTATTGCTTTCCCAAGAAGATCATCCGATAAAAAAGATATAATAACTTTTTGAAATTTAAATGACTTCTCCTCTCTCTAATCTCTTCAACTAAATCTCTATTGATGCATTCATTCCTTATGTTACATTTACCTGTACCTTTAATCTATACTATTCAATAAATTCATACTGCAGCATTCAACCTTCTCAATACAACACAAACATTTGTACTGCATGCAGCAATCATTTATTGCTTCATGCAAATTGCTGATCAGTGAAAACAGTTGTTATCAATCAGTGGCTAAAACTATTAAAATTTACATATAAGATAAAGATTTCATGCAAGCAATTCACCTGGCTGGAAGAAGCAAATCATTCCGTGATGATATTTATTGATTATAGCATTGGCAAGAAGTGTAAATTAGTATTTAGCATCTAGACATGGACCTTTAGCATGTTAATGGCATATAACTAACGCATTGGTCAGTAGTCATCTGTTGATCAGTAAATTATGGATAAACTATTCTGGCTTCTGAGACATATAGAGATATATTAATTCATTTTTCAAGGAACAAGAATACTTCTAAAAAAAAAAAAAAAAACTGATCCATTGCCAAAAATTTCACAGACAAAGATTAAGAGTAAATTGGCCTTCTAAGCTAGTACCACCCACTTTATTTCCACTCCTTTCGCCATTCACAATTGCTAAACAACAACTTTCATATGATGAAACATTTGTGTAAGCAAACAATCTTCTTTCCTCAACAACTTTCAGACTGTTGATATCTTTTGCGTGTACATAAATGCAATATTGTGCATGCTGCATGTTTATGGACAAGAAATACCAGACTTGATTGCATGACATACGTCAGAAAAGATAGCGGAATGATGGGTGATGAATGATGGATGAGTGGGTAGGAAGAATGAAGCCGGTGAATGACGCAATGTTTTGTTACCGTGAATGGGAGCAACCGGATGATAAGTTTAGTCGGCTTAGATGAAGGCGGAGTGAGGAATGAGTAGTAGCATCGCCAAGAGCGATTAAACGTGATGATGGCACTGTGAATTCGGTTTCGGGCAAGAAAAGGACATTTCTCGCAAGCATTCCTGTGATAATATAGCTCAAGAATGAAAAAGGAAACAGTTATGCATGCGCGCAAGCATTCATCTCTCGCTATCTTCTTCATTCTTTTCCGCTGTCTCCGAAACCGGTTTACGATGTCTGCAATTCTTTCAGCTTTTTACAAGCTCCATCTTAACATCTATCTCAACTTAACCAAATATTTTTGAATAGGCTATTAAATGGGCAATATCTTACAGATTAATAATTCATTTTTCAATTATCTTCCAATACTGATAATATCAACTTTAATTACTTCCAATTCACTTTAATTTATTTCCGAAAAATTTTAATTCTTTAATTCAAATAAAATTTTCATAGACAACAACAATACGAGCATGTCAAATCTTTCGAAACAGATGTTGCATATCTGTCAATCTATCTTCTTCTTCCACACTGCTCCTCTCCGAACATTTGGCAAGGAAGTGGGAAATTTTTTTTTTTTCAACAAAGCTAACCAGACAATGTCATTTCCCATTATCTTTGCTATCTGATCTCTTCTTTCTCCCATATATATAAAGCAGATTATTTGGTGGTGTACACGTAAGGATTGTAGCCAAAAAATAACTTTTCAAATTGTTTCATTTTTAAAATGATGAAAAAGCTGCCACTTTTGATCGTCATAGAAAATGCTCTAAAAAGTTGCTAAAAGTCGAGATCAGAACTTCTGCACAATGTCAGCAAAACAAATGTGGGTCATATATATGAGTCATACTTTATGATGCAATATTACAGCATCACCGTGAATACTAACACATATATTCAGCTCTCATTTTCCCATTTTTAATTGGAGTAATTATTTAATGTTGATATTTCTTTTAGGTCATCATAATTGGCAATGGGAAAGAGCGAATGTCTGAAAATATTAGCGCAAATGGGCAACTTCAATAAGTCCATGATATTCCACATTTTATTTCACATATTTCCTCCTAAATCGCTATAAAAATTAAAATGAAAGTTTTGCCAAATGGAATTGAAAAAGTTAGAGTAATGCTTAAAGCCATCACAATTCAAACTGTCATTCGAAAATATTTGATAATTATGTTTCTATTATCAAAACAAAAATTATGCATACATAAAAGATTATCATAACAAATATGATTACAAAAAAAAAAAAATTAAATTAAATTAAAATAAATGTTAATGAAGAGTGAAAAAAAGGGAGCAACGAATATTTTCATTTGTTAGATTTCTTATTCGATTTCATTTCATTTGTTAGATTTCTTATTCGATTTCATTTCAATCATATATTTTCTTCTTTTTTCCAATGTCAGTTTTATTTTCAATTACCTGTCAATTTTTTATTTAAATTAAACAGTGAGATGTCGAAGTGTTTTCAAATAATCACCAACGAACATTCTATTTAAAGCAAAAACAAAAGTGAGCTTTTTTGTTTAATGAGCTATTTTACATTTCTCGTTAGCGTTAATGCTAAGAAATTTAAAATAAGTACTAAAAACTCTGCCAGTAAACACAAATGCGCATACAGAACATACGCATAAACATACACACACATACAACACATACATAGACATACACACACATAAACACACATACACACACATACACACATACGCACACACATACATAATCTATTCCAACAGGCTATACAGATATTGATAAAATGATATGTTAACTATGCTATTTACAGTTGGAATTGTTCTTGAATAGATTATTTATCTCAATACAGCTATTTCAATGTTGACAAGTTTCGTTTCACATTTCACATTCCTTGAATATGTTCTGTATAAATTGCTAATAATCGAAATAATATTAAACTTTTTTCCTACTTCCTAGCATTTTATAATTTTTTTGAAGTTTAGTAGCTGATAAACGTGATAATCTGATATTCTGACCTGTAGAATTTGTAATATTTCCATTCACTAGATTATTTTTAAATTTAATTAGACCAATATTTTTTGTTTTCTTTCATTTTCAAATCCATTTAATTATCTGTGGTATATCAATAAGATAACGAATTCACATACATACAGATAGAATTATAAACGACTAATGATAATTATAATACTCAGTGCAGCTATTTTTAATTTTGACGAGTTTCATTTTACATTTCGTATTTCTTAGATGTATTTTGATGACCTGTATCCAATGGATCTGATTTTGGAATGGAAAAGAATAATTAGAACAAACAAATCTAAGAAAATGAAAGTAGAATAGAATCAGAAGTACTTGACGTATATATCACTACCCGAATTCCTGTTTTTATTTTCTTCAAACCTAATGGTAAGCTATCGATTTCAATGAAAAACTGAAATTTATTGAGGACGCGTTTCTTTCTTTTTTTTTTCTCTCTCTCTCTCTCTCTCTCTCTCTTTCTCACTCTCAATTTCATCATTGTACAAGGTATCTGCAAGACATTATGTCATAATGGCAATTCAATTAAAGACCCCAAATATCAACATTAGGAGTTGGCTTCTTCGTATTTTTTTAAAATTCCTACTATGTTTATTCTTATTTTTTTTTAGTTGAATATCTTGAATGTTATTATTTTGATATGAAATTGATTGAATTTTATTTTCTTTCAAACTAGATTTCATGGCCAATATGACATTAATTAATTGTAAAAAAAAAGAAATATGCCCAATTTCTATGGAACACATCATACAAAAGATTATATTATTAAATTGGTAGTAATCTAATCTAAACATTTTATAATTGAAAAGTAATCAGATAGATAAATAATTCATAATTAATTACAATTAAGAGAAGATAGAAACGTTCAAGTTTTATTCTACAATTAAATGCATTAACTGAGATCAAAATTCCTTTTATAAATGTAATTAGGTATGATGATGGCAAAGAACAGATAAAGGACGACCTACTATTCCTTTTCCTGTCGTAATCACCGCTAATAGCCTCGTTCCGCACTGCCCAGCCAGCGTACCAATCTTCTGGTCAAGACTTTTCTACTCCCCCTATGGGCAATAATTTTCAACCGCTCTTTGTCGTTTAATTTTTTGATTCCGATTTTTCATTTTATACCAAATTTCCAAAAATCCTATCAATATTTTTTGTTGTTAATCAGGATAACCACTAATCATGAGAAGGAAAATGATGTAAACTTTCCAACAATGAAACATTTTAAATAATCCAAAGTATTATGTTTAGCGATTATCATATCACAGGAAGTTCTCTTCTATCTTCTGTTCATAATGACGATGAATATGTAAATTAAGAAAAAAAAAAAAGAAAAAGAAAACCTTTAATTTATCAACAGCTTGATAAAATAGATACCGCAATTAATTTTATCACTTCGTTTTATTTTCAATGCAAGAAAAAAAAAGACAGATGAGGAATGTTTAAAAAATAAGAATGAATATAAAAATTCATGAACAAATAAGATTTACATTTTATTACATAAAATCTTATTTGTTCTAAAAAACATTTGTTGGGAAGCCATTTCCGGAAGAATTCAAAATTGTCAACATTTATTTAATGACAGCATTGATATGAACAAATTCCATTCATTTCATTTTGTTTCAACTAACATTTAAATCACATTACTTTTACCGATGTTTGCAATCAATATTCTTCTAATATCAAAATTTCGAATTTTTCCATCCTTACTGATTTCATATTACCTTTGGTTACAGGTCAGCTACCTGAAATATTTATTTTTGAAAATAATTACAGAATCCTGATGATATATCTTTTACTTTAAGTTTTTCACGTGCTGTACATGAAAAATATTTTCATCAGATTCAAAGGGGGGATGGGTGATAATAACCGATTCAAAGGAACGACAGATAGCGCCATAATAATTACTGAAATTAGCTACCAAAAAAAAAATTCTGTAAATTAAAAGCTACAAAACAAATTTATGCTTAACTGATTTATTTTTATGTTTCATGAAATTTGATCAAAATTTATCTTTTAAAAATATATGATTAAAATCACAGTGATACTATTTATTATACATTTTTCTGATTTGATCTCTTCAGCAAAGGAAATTCATTCATCACATTTAATTCTCGTATACTTTCATATCAAAAAGCTCTTTATTTCACAGTGTTAGTTAAAGCTTTTTCTTTCATTTATTGATTAAAGGTAAGAATTTTCGTAATCGTAATATTGGATTTAAAACTTTTGATTTATTCTTCTACTTTCAAAAAAACATTTTAAAATATACAAAGTGTTTTTTTATAATTTTCAATTTTTCAGGACAGAAAGCTAATATTAAATTAGCATTATTTATTAAATATTTGAACCGAATTTCTGCTTTCATAATGCACTATAAAATCAAAATATAATTAAAATTTTATCTTTCATTTAATTCGTTTTATGTCTGACTAAATAATACTAATATTGTTTTTACAAATCATTTTATATCGTATACAACAACAGAATGAGCAGATGAAATCACCATCTGTTTTAAAAGAGTGAAATCTACTGATAACAATTTCAGCAATGATGTGCTTATCATTTTTGATTCATAGTTGCTACTGCTTCTCGAAAGCTATTCCAAAAAGCTATAATATTTCAGACTGACATATATATATATATA
>UPTC01002005.1:0-11140 GCA_900537255.1 Acanthocheilonema viteae | reverse complement strand
GAAAAATCTCTGGGAAACGGCAATTGGAAGTTGCAAAACAGAAGTACGATGTAAAAGTTATTGAAGAAAAAAAAATAAGATCAAAAGATTTGTGTTAGCGAAATGAGCATTGAAATAACGTATGAATAAAAAAGCAAAAAATAAAATATGAATTTGCAAGCTAGAAACAAACTTTTCAGAGTATAAAACAAAACAAACATATAAACAATGCAAAAACTATGTTTCAATCTAAAATTTTCTAATAAAATGGAAATTATGAAGAACAGAATTACAATCTGAAAATAATACACACCAAAGAGATATACAGGGAAAAACATACGAAAACACTACTAAAACTATAAGAGGAACGATGATGATAACAAGAAGCAGCGAAAGATATGGGCATCGTCGAAGACTCCTGAATTAGCAAGAGAAATAATATGCTAGAGCTCGTTAATAACAATTATCTTAAAAAATTGCAGCGAATTCAAAGAAAAAAAAATGTTTCTGGAAATTTGATGCCCAAAATTCATGAATTTTCTATAAATTAATGAGAAGGCTAAAAGCCTCTTATTTCCTAATCAGCTGAAAATTGAAGAAAAATTTTGATATTTCTTTCAAATGATCAAAAAATGTGGTGAACAAAAATTCGAACATGATGGTAAAAATGAAATTTTCGAAAAAACCTATGACAATGTAAAGAATAATGTGAAGAAAAAAGGGAACGTAACGGTGATGAAGGATGACGCAATTTCTAATAACAACAAATGTACTCATAAATATCTAAATAAAATTCCACAATTTTGAATCACAATGGAAATAATGATAACAGTTTCACACAATGACAAAAAGATCGGTAAATCTTCAATTTTAAAAAGAAGATAAGCTAAGAATAAAAAGCATGCAGATGATACAGGTTAACAAACGCATACATTTACACATTTATAAATGCATACATTTATACCATTGAAAAAAACACCAAATCCATCTAAGCAAATTTGAATCACTATTTCCGATTAAGTCTGCAGTTAATTAAAATTTTGAAATACGAAGAAAAAGCATATAATAAAAATTTTAGAAACTCAGAAAACCATCTAATTCGAAAAAAATAATTTACGTTCTTCATGTGAAACTTAAACTCTGCACTAATATTCCACTTCCACATCCAACTTATTAAAGCGACTGTTACAGAGATGAAGTATTGCAGAAGCGAGAAATATTCCCTAAGTTCTAAGCATATCGGCAAAATAAATATATTAAAGGCAATAATCCAAATTACAAATATGATAGCTAGCATTAAAAACTTCTTTAGGTAGTCATGTTCAGTCACCTATGGATATGTGAAAATCACTGCTTTGAATAATGAAACAAACGATTATGAAATCAAGCAAAATTTAAGATTGGAAGGAAGCCGGGCATCATGCCGAAATATAGCATAACGTTCGCTTAGCTGCCTCTTCACTACAATTTGCGTAGTCAAGGAAATAAATAATGACTTCTTTCAAATAAATTACCTTCTTTTTTCTTCAAAACAATGAACAAATCATCCTATAAATCAAAATAGTTCCAGAAAGAACTATGACTTTAAAACTTGTAATATAAACTTTCAAAAGAATTTTACCTTTTATAAGAAAGTCGAGAAAAACAGTGATGTTAAAACATGTAAATGAAACAGTGATGTTAAAACATGTAAATGATGCACAAGTAATAGTGTTCAAACACAAATGCAGCATATCATACAAACACTCCCATCAGCAAAAACAAAAACGACAGATAGACAACATATACCGAATAAAGCAAAAGCTATGAAATGAAAACAATGGAACGGATGAAAGGAACAATCATGAGCAATCAGATATTCTAATGACTTCAGGAAAGATGTTATTTCGATTTCACCTTTCCATTTTAACTATGATTTTCCATCTTTGCTGTTTTCAATTTTCGAATCTCTTTAGTTGCCCATAGAGCAAGCGATTTCGTTTTCGCCGCTTTACTTCGTCGTCCTTTCGTCAATATTGCCGAAATATTCTGATTATCGACAAAGGGTAGTATTTGTTCACCGAATGATGTGACGAGATCTCCTGAAATGATGCTCCGCTCTAAATTTTGAAGTGGACTTACGTAATGTAAACAGCTTTTACTGCCATAATCAAATTAGTGTGTGAATAGTATTACAATCTAAAAGAGGTTACTGAAGACCGCTATAACTCTACCTACTAATCACTAACAGTCGGGTGTTCTTGTTCGATTTGGAACTAAAGAACATTGATGATTTCTTTCGGTTTAAATAATGGTGAAGTGTGGATTTCAAAGGCGAACAAGAAATAACGCCAACTACAGAATTAACAGAAGTCTCATACATCACAGTCTTTTGTACAACAAAATATGGGCCATGAAGGAGAAATAATGTATGCTTAAGACAAAAAATATAGACAGTAACTGAGCAGTAAGAATCATGTCTGCAAATATCGGAAATAGAGATACTCACCAAGTAATCCAGAAGCTGCACCTATCAGTGAATCTGGTGAATTACAGGTAGCAATGAGTTCAATCAAGCCGAGCATATTTTGTATCTGATCTTGTAACTGTTGAAATTCATTATTTTGTGTTGTTCGCATTCCCTGCACAATACCCGCATATGCTTCTACACAACTTTCTCTCAGCTGCTCTACGTACTCAACATTGTCGTAGTCTTCCTGAAATTGTAAATTTCTCCGTTTTATTTCTTAATACAATGATCTTATTTAACAATTAAATATGCTTACTTAAATTCCATAATATGAAACGAGTACTTATTCGCAGTAAAAAATATTGTTCTAAATTTATAACAAAATTTGATTCATAATTGCACTAACCGGATCCTCTACTTTAGCAGTAGAAAGAGCCATGACTAACATAGCCATAACATATTCATAGTAACGACTGAAATTAGGACCGATAGCCAAAGCGACATCACCGAAACATGAAAGTACAGCTGGTTTCACTAACCGATCTATTTTATTACTCTGCAAAAGAAAGTCATTGGATAAATGCTTTACAAGTGAAAGAAAAGAAGGAAGACCTGCATATCTCAATTTGATTTTTCATTAGGTTCTATAGCAATAATCAGCAAAATATGATTTGGACAATGAATAAAAAAAGGAATAAAAAAAATTCGTGCTCTAAAGCTCACTTCTGTTCAATTAAAAAAAGTTGATTGAAAAATTTTATGTCTTTCCCCACACTTTAAAAGAAAACAAACTCGATTTTTAATAATTAAACATTTTTCTTCATGTTAATAATAAGTTCGCGAAAATCCAGAGTCAACAACAAACCTGCACAATTTGAAAGAGTAATCCCATAAATTCATCTAAATGAGGCATCAGAGCTGCTTCTAGTGCACGACATAAATCAACCAGTACACCAATAGCTGCCGAACATACTTGACCTTCTTCATGATTTTGTAAGCCAGCTATCAAAAATGGTTTGAATACATCCAAATATGTGGAGAATTGGCAACCCAATGCTGAAATTATGATTCAACAAAAGTGATAGAAAAAATAAATATACTAGTCATTGCATCTAAGTGCAAGTTTTTGAATAGAGAAGATGAAAAATGCTACGAGAACTCCAAATAACCTGTGATTATTCAAAATTAGTATCATCTTTAAAAAAAAATCTCAGAAGAAAAATAGAAACCTTCAATAAGTGTGCTAACTGCCATCAAAGCATCCTCCATAACACCACCACATTCCTTTCCAGCACACCTAAAAATCACGACAATAATCAATTGAACACAATCCATCGCGGATGACAAAACTGCTCATTTCGATGTACAAAAAATTTGATTTTTAATAAAAAATTTCTTGCAAACACCAAAGATCAGTGCGGAATATCGATATTCTCTGAGGGTCTTAATCTAGCCTTCGCTTCCGCTGGCAAAGTTGGAAAATCATAGGCACGCAACTTTATAATCAGTTCTAAATATCGAGATTACTAAAGAACTAAGAATCTACAAGTAGTTTTCTCTTTTACAAATTTCCACACCATTTTATGGTTTCTTGAAAGTTCTTAGTATTGATTTTTTCTTTCCTTCATTTCCCACTTAATAGCAAAATTTCAGCTTTGAAAGATACTTAGCTGCGAATTATAATCAGATGTTTCTTCATGTTAATCCTAATAATTTCTTTACTTATTAATCGCAGGGTGATGTGCATTTTTGTAATTAAAAAAGTACCTTTGCATAATCTGCAGCAAACCTTGCATGATAGCATCACCAATATATGGCGTATCTTCTGGCCTCATTTTGCGCAGCACAGATTGCAATGTTGCGCATAATAATGACTCTAGATCTCGTAGTTGACTCTGAAGAAAACAAAAATTTAGAAAAAATCAAGTGAGGAAATCGAAACAAAGTGACAGCTGCTGTCAAAACTATCATTATGGAATCAGTTGTAGTACACGGAAATTAGTGCAGTGTACTGAAATCTAAATTGCCTGGTAGCTTGAATACAACACTTGTCATCAAAACAATACTCCAACTCTGCGATTTCCTACGCTATCTCCCCTCTTTTACCAAACTTCTTTGCATCGACTCTCTCTTGGAATACCATCAAAGAAGAATGGTTTTTTGACTTATATTGGGAAATAATGTATATTGGTTAAATTAAAGTAAAGGCATTTAAAATTCTGAAAGTAATTATTTACATTTCTGAGTAAATGATGGAATAATGAATCATATCCTCCCAAAAGCTCTCAATATAATTATAGCTTGTTAGAAGAGAAAAGGATTTATCATCACCACAAGGTGCTAATTTTAAACCACTGTAACCTTGTCACTTAAAGACTCCAGTGAATTCTCGATGTTCAGTAATTGCTCCAACTTCCTGAGTACAATCACAGTGGTATTCTGCACTACATGATAGCAATCTTTCGGGCTATTCTTGATTAATTCCATCAAAGTTTCATAGGCAGCGATTCGTAAATTCGACACATGAGCATCTGGTCTGTAACAAATGTAAAGTGAGCAATGTATTGAGAAAAATGCAATAATGAACTAGATGGAAGACTGAAGGCAAAACAATAAAAAATAAATCTGAAGACCTCATAAGAATTTAAAACTACGAGGAAAAGTTTCAAGCCACAAGATTTTTTCCTCACAAACGTCAAGAAAAACTAACAAATTAAGTTAGCAGAACAAATACAGTGACACAATATTGTTTTTACTGTTTCTTATTCGCTTCCACCAAGAACAAACCTGTCAGTAGCCTTAATAAGTTCGTTCACCATTCCTTCAAAACAGGAAGACAATATATACGTTTCAGGCTGACCGCTGTTATCAGTTCCTTGTCGGCAAGCCATATCAAAAGCTGCTTTAGCTAAACTTGAAATTGCCTGAAAAAAATTTTTTTTTTTAGAGGTTAAAAAATGTGTTTAACCAGACTGAAAGCAGAACTTTACTTATCAGGCTGACTGCACAATTTTTTTTTTCGTCATTTCTGCTTAAAATTCAATATGAATTACATTATAAATTGTCGATTTTAACTTAAACTGAGAACTGCAAATGAATGAATTCAAAAAAATCTACCCAGCAAACATTGGCAGCAACACGTGGTTCCTGTTGCAGAGCAGTCGATAAAGCTGGAAGCATTGGAGCTAAGATTTCCTGTCGAATTACCACCTCCTCACATGTGTCACACACTCGTCCAATACACCAGGCAGCCGTGTCACGTACTTGAAGCTGAAATATCGCATTAAAAAAATGGAATAACTTTGATTGAAAAATTAAAATATTTTGGACTAAAAAAAATTTATTATACAAAGAATATTCTTTTGTAAACCACCTTAACAGTTTAATTTCACGTTCATAGATTTAACTAAAATATCCTTATATGTGAAACATCATGTAATAATAAGCTGGGAACGAAACCCATAGACTATTTGAGTTTATTAAAATTGAAATTAAAAGAGGATCAGATAACGCTCACCTGAGGATCAGATAACGAACCAATAATACTTGTCAGTGCTGATTCAACTAATTGTGTTAAGACTGCTTCGTTTGGTCCGTCTAATATCGATCCAAATGCCATTATAGATGCTTCCCGATATCTATATTAAAGGAGATAAAGAAGCAAAATGTAATAAGATGAGTTGTATTCAATATCTTACTTGAATTAGAAAAAAAAGTGAAAAATTACCTCCAGCTAGGATTCTTTAAATGTTGTTGAATAAAAGGCAAAATTGGTTCAACGATAGAGTCGCCGGTGCACTGTGCAAGAAGCATTATACATACGCCAGCTGCTTTGGCTGGATTCCAATCATCTTCATCGTCACTTTCCTCCTGTTTAGCCAATGTTTCAGTGAGAATAGGTATCAAATGAGTTAGAGCTCCTGAAATGATGAAATACAGAAGTTAAAGAGTCGATTGTGAGCATCAGAATTACTTGTCATTTTAAGAATAACACTGGAAAAAGGTTGGAATCAATCCTTTTCTGTTCTAATACTTAATGATGCCATATCTTCTTTGATCATTCATTAGCTCATTAGAATTTCCCTATCTAGAGCTAGTAATCATGCGAAAATGTATCGATACAATAAATTCATTAAACTCATGTGTAATCCTTGCTCTAAGCACAAAGTCCAACCAAAGTCAACCAAATGCGGACATACCACGAGCATAATGACGCGAAACATTTTCAGGAGCACGGCCTTGTTCCCGAGCTTCTTCCGCTTCTACAGATAGGGATATCTCTTCTTCACAAACATTAGACCAAAATTCGATCCCTTGTAAAGCTACTTCATTAATTTGAGACTTCATTGCATTTAAACTAATCTGAAAAGCTTTGTGATTGTGATTTTTGTGAATTTTTATGATGATATATTTAACATTACTGCTATTTTCATTGTTATCAAAGACCTATCAAATGACAGCTTCAAAAAAAACTCTCTATAAATCCTTTGCAGCTAACGTACAGTCCTATTCACGGAAATAAAATAGAGCAGACAGAAACATAAAAATTTTTAAGTCTTTGATAATAGATTTGACAAAAGTCAAAAGAAAATCCGGATCCATCAAATAAGATTCCGGAGCACATACCGGAAAAAGTGCATCCATGTACTGTTCCATAAACTGATAATACAGTGACATAATCCTGACCAAACATTGCATGGCCACTACTTTAACGGCTGTTTCAGGGCATTGAGATGACTCACATACCACTTGCATAATCATATGTCGCTCGTTCTAAAATAATTCAAAACTTTTTCCAAAATTTACTACATTATATTGCAAACAATAACTTATAAAGATTTAACGATAAGACCAGAAAATCTAAAAATAAATTAGAAAAGAAATATCACCTTTGGATAACTTCCATAATGCATTAGAAGTGCAGTATATTCTTAGATAGAAATGTCTGTAAAATATTTCACAGAAAAGCTACTGTTTCCTACAGACTCGTTTAATCATTCACGGAGTTTTTTTTTGGTATGGCTCATATCATAAGACATAACGAAAAAAAGTACAAGTTTTTCTGAACAAATGGATAATTTAAAATTAAAGCCAATTCAACTGGCTTCTTTTTTGGGGTAAAGCACCATTGTTGCATTTACAAACATTCTGAAAAAAGAAGACCTCTCTGCTGAAGTTATGTTTCGTGAATTCAATTGAATTCAACATAGCATTAGCAGCTGCAAGACGAATATGGTTCGATGGTTCATCTTTTCGTAATCCATGAACAATGGCCGTTAGAATCTGATTCGATTCTCTTTCCAATAATGATCCACATATATCTTGACAAATATAACCCAGGGCCTAAAAAATAGAAAACGACAACTGTTGCTACTAATCATAATTGCGCCTAGTTCATGATAATACGACTTCCGACAACTTTTGTGGATCATAACCTCGTTTCATAGGAATATTGACAGCTATACTAAATTTTGATCTAATATAATATGAAAAAATTGAGAAAACTGGTTGAAAATCAAAAAATCAAGGTATTACGAAACAGAGTTACCTCTAGTGATGCTTCCCTTAATATTTCGCTATTGCTCGTTGCTATTACGCTATCCCTTAAATGAGTAATAACATCCGGCCACATCTGAAAAATATTTTAAAGGACTTTCATGATTATCTTCATCTTTAGTGCACCTGATCTTCTTAATTTTAGAAAGCACAATGCATTCCTTTCTATGTTTCATTCTCTAATAGCATTCTTCTTTGCATTAAATCGCTGAAATTTAAACGAAGAATTTCAGTAAAAATAGCTAAATCCAATACATAAACAATTAACTTTTAGTATCATATACAACCTGACTTATTACATAAATTACCATCACTATAAGCATTACTAAGTTCGGCCTTATTCAGCGTATCATCTCACACAGTTAACATAAAACCTTTATGATAAATTTACTCTGAAAAATCTACCTGCGAAGGTATTTCAGCACATGCTATGGCAGCAACACATTGAGCTGCAATGGATGGCCTAAAAGGTTCAGTACCAAGAGTACGAACTACGTTTTGCTTCACAAATTCTCGAACATCTATTGGTAAAGCAAGCCACCTAAAAATATTATCATTCGCTAACACATCAAATTTTTTGAATAAACGAGCCTTTGGTGGCGAGAATATGACTATAAAGAAAAGATAAAATACTCTATTAATACCCCTAGATAGGTAAACAGATTCTCTGCGTATCTCACCGTTTTGATCTAAAGAAATTAAATACACTTCAAAAACAACTACTAATCTCCTGAGCATAATCCTTTTATCTTGTTCATATCACATTTTCTCTGCTTAATACCTTTTTTTAAAATTATGTTTCAGTAAAAACCTGGATATAATGAAAAAATACCTTGTAAGATATTCATTTTTCGTCGCGTCTTCTTTTGCAACCAAAACATTTTTCAACTGTAAACCAGCAGCTTGCCTTACAAAATTTGAATAGGATGGCGTCGCAAGAACCGTTGATAGTTGTTTTGTAAATTCCGGCTGAAAATTTTTACCAGCCGATAATTTCCTTACTATTTATCATCTAATCATTTAGCAACAAGCATAGCGGATTCTACATGCTTTGATTTTTTATTAAAAATGGAAAGAACGGATAACCAAGTAATGATTTTTCTCAACTATTTCACAAACCTCATAAAAAAAGCCCCAAAAGTATCTAAAAAAATAAGCAATGAAAGTAACTTACAAAATTAGAAACACATGCACGTCGCAAATAATCCAACGCAAGAGTTTGATCATTTGGATCTGAAAAACTAATAGTTATGCCAATTTTGAAAGATATGCAAACAACTTTGAATTCCTTACAATCCTTTTTTAATCTCTTCAATTTAAATCCCTATAGCAAAGTTGGAAATTAAGATCATAACCATCTGCGCAGTGTATATCAAGGATAGATACCCTCCCAGTACTTATTAATTCGAATAAAAATTAAGCGTGGTCTCCCATATTGCTAGAACTTTCGGTCAGTCATCCAGTGCATGTCATCACTCTCAATTACACCACAACTATTCAACTCTATCATTCCTATCTATTCCATGAATTAATGGCTACCACTCATCCATTATCAATCTCATCTATAACATTTGATATGATATTAGATTTTCAAGATATAATTTCAAAAGAAGAAACGAAAAGTAACAAAACAACTTACTTAATGAAGCGGTCCGTTGTAATACTTCTAATAGCTCCTCCTGAGCCATTCTTTCTGTACCTGAAATCCATCGTAAAAATTAATCTGAGAAAGTTGAAATTGATGAAAAAAACCACCCGATCATAATAATTTCAATTCTTCACAAAAAAAAAATTCCTATCAAAGTGACACGAAATCTAGGTAGAGCCACGCAATAAAAAAACTCCCATTGCAATTCTGGGAAATCTCGGTAAAGTTTCGTATAAAAGATACGCCCCGTACAACACACCAAATTCCCTCATCCATCGAGATTGTAGGTTTCCCGCATAAACCTGAGACACTCGAACACGGAATTGATTTGTCGTAACACACGGAGCAATATGAAAATACTTCTATCCCATACAGTTTTGATGCGTATGATCGTTTTTCGAGACTGCCCTGTTCATTACTTCAGGTATCCGTGAAACCTCGGATCATACAGCAACTCTAAGCAACTCCCGGTGAAACCTGATAAATTCAAAAAAAAATTTTTTTTTTCACCTTTATCTATAGCTATCACAATGAGACATATATTTGCCTAATGAGCCCGTGAAAATTATCCCACGTTTTTTTTTTTTGTTTAGTAAAATTAAATTTTATTGATGTTTGGAATGAGGGATGCTCACAGTTTCTTTCTGGTAGCATTGTAGTGTGGAGATATTCTTCCTTCTCTTCAATCATATCTCTTCATTAACATTCCATCGTTGTTACACCTATTTTCATTTTTGAGAGGTGTTTATTGACAAAATTCATTGAAATCTCCAGAAATTGTACTTTTTTCGAAGTTTCACCATCCTTTATTCATTTTTTTTCTTTTTGGAATTTTCGGCTTTTTTTTTACTTCTTTCCAATCTCTGATAACAATCTTTAATTTTGTTATTGCGTAGATATCTTTTACTTCCAAATTTTGTTTTAATTTTTTTTATCAAAGAAAATTTTCTAGGTATGTTATTTCTTTTATTATTCTTGTATTCTCTAATGAAATACCATTTGAAGTAAAGAAAGAAAAACATCTTGGTTACATCTTAGAATTTTCCATAATAAAAGAAATAAATATACATTCAGATATATTACTTTCTGAATTTTTATGAAACATTAACTGTTATTGTAAGATTATAATTGCTGTTGCTGATAAATGAATAAAAGAAGGAAGGGTAGGCAATATAAGGAATACGAGTTCCTTTCTCCGAAAAATGTATAGGTAAAGAAATCATTTCAGCATATAAGTCAAAAAATCGAAAATATGTTTGATGGTTTTGGAACGATGATGTTTGGAGCACCGGTACGTCCTTTTGATTTGCAACTTCGGTGCTTCTCGGCAGCATTTTATGAAGGAGCGGATACGAAGAAAATAAATGAGTTGAATCATGGTGGGAAGGTAATGTGAATTCCACTTTTTCAAATTGAAGGAAGAATCTCAGAATCAATATGTATATATATATATATATATTTTATTCGTCGGGTGATAATGTGTTGTCATTACATGATCCCCTGATAAG
>UPTC01002004.1:0-11149 GCA_900537255.1 Acanthocheilonema viteae | reverse complement strand
TTTTCCAGAGAAAAATTTGATTTAAATGTTTTTCACTTTCCGGTAGAGACAAACGTTGTTATAATTGGTAAAAAAAAAAAGTGTTGATTTTTGGTCATTCAAAGGAAACTATGAAGGACGGACTGGTTAAGGAAAATAATTCTCCGTTCGACGGACAAAATTTTTCTCGTTTGTTTTGGCATTAATTTATTTGTTTTTTAAAAGGCTTTCTCCATGCATAATTATGAGAAGGTGTGCCATTTTTCGATTTGATTCTAAATTGAACATTGTATGCGATGATCGTTGGAAAGCGGTGACAGAAAAGGGAGGGATGATAAGAGCAAAAGTGTGCATTAAGTACTGTCGAGATTTCCCGTTGGATATTTTTTGAAAGATTTAAAAATTGGAGAAATGAATATTGTTAGAGTTGAGATCTATCGGAAGCATAAATGTAAGTTTCAGGAAAATCGCGAATTCCCAACCATGATTGATTCTCCACAGCGCCTCTTCGGTTTATTCCTTTGTTTATATCTTTCTTTTTAGAAAAAATCATTTGTCAATTTTAGTACGAAATGATGTATTGGTTGCAAGGTAATGTGCAATAAATAAGGATTCATCGACAACAGAAATGTTTTTGTCAAAGTTTCATTGGACCAGGATTAAAAATGAAAAAACAAACTTTTATTACATTATTCGTGTTTTCAATATATTACTGTATATGTACATATTTACGTTTAGCGTTCATGCCACATATTCATACTGATGCGTCCATAATATTCACTTTGTTTTTTCAGTTAATATATTATCTCCAAGGTTATCACTTAACATTTAAACAGTGAAAGCTGTCATTTAACATTGAAACGTTTTGGAATTAGACTAACGTGTACTGTGATTCAATTGATAGCTTGAAAATGATAGGTAATAATGATAAACTTGACTGCTATAATGGAAGACGAAAAAATGAACAGAGCAGTGGTATGTAAAAATTTATTCATTATAGCTAGAGATTTAGTAAAGAAAATGATATTTAAAAGGGAACAGTTACTTTATTCAAGTTTGTTTTATGTTGCCACTTTTCGTAACTTCAAAATTTTCAGTACTTAGTATTATATTATTTCTTATATTTTTAGACATATTTATGCTTTAAAGCTGGCAGGAAAGATGACGTTATTGTTGGATCAGAATGCGCAAGAATCGTTCCTTCATTTTTTACGCTATTATTGTTATTGGAGCACTGGTTATTTCCAAGTTTATCTTCAACATCGCAATATATAATGCGGTAACGCATTGCTTTTTTGACTTCCAATTTTATTTTAAGCTAACATTCATTGATTTGAATTAGGCCGCCTAATATGCTTTGTAACAGCTCATCTTATTTTTTGATTCGTACGAGAGCAGATATAAATAAAGTTAGTGCAACGCTAAAGAAAAATGTTTCTCATTAACTTGTTTCATTTCACTGTGAAATTAAAATAAGCGGGGCTTCAAAATTAAGCAAAATTGTAAAAATTTCTCAGTCGCACTGAGCTCGTCAAACTAGTCTCCAATGACAATTTTCTATTCGTTTTAAAATTATGCCGTGTTTTCTTCTAAGAGCTGAAACCACTTGGACATGTATATAATAGTTTCTTTTTTCCTTTCGGATTTCTGTATTCCCTTCCTTTTCCTATCATAGAAGTTTAACTTTTAGAGGTATAAGCTGGACGACGACTTAGAATACCGTCGTCAACTATTAAATTTACGAGTTCGGAGTTTGGTACGTCGTTTAGCAAACGATTTGCGACAAGTACGAAATGCTTTAAATGAAGGAGATCTTTTAGAAACAGTTATTTTGGTAATTGCCTGTAATCGTTTTGAAGCATTGAAGGAACATCTGGAATCACTAAAAAAGTTTGTTGACTTAGAAATTTGAAAACACGTTGATATTTGTAAAGGCACTGGGAACTATGTAGATATAATCTCTTTCATTTCGAATTTCCGAGAACATGTAACGTTTACAAGGATTATATGAATCATTTTTTGATAGGAAGATTCGATCTTATAGATGTAACGGAAAAAATGAAAAAAGACGGAAAGGTTAAAGTATATAATAACGCCTATTATATACATTTCAAACTTTTTAAGTTGTACGAAGAGAGCCTTAAAATTTACTATATTTTTGTACTGGTTCAGATTTCAATCCAAAATTAAGTAGTTCCTCAGCATATAATGACGAAGTATATGTTTTTTAAAATAATGCTGCGTTATTGATGTATATTGTACTTGAAATCATTATTTATTTGTTACACATGGTATTACAAGTAGTTGCTGAAAGGAAACATTTTATAGGCCTCTAATGATTTCTACAGTTCTTTACAATCAGGAGTACGTGAAAGTTAATCACTGATATCATATCGATAAAAATTATTTCCGATATTTTCAGTTTACAAGGACCCAAAGTTCCGATTGTTGTTAGTCTTGATTGCAATGATGATGCAGTACGTGATCTTATCCTCAGTGCTGGTCATAATGTTACTTTAATAGAAAATCCTAATCAATCTTCATTCAATCTAACCAAACAGAAAAAAAAGTATGAAGGTTATTATCGAATTGCGAGACACTATCATTTCGCCCTGGATTATGTCTTCAGCATTTTAAGATATCAAAGTGCTATTATTACCGAAGGTTGCATTCTATAGTTACTGGTTGAAAAAAAAAATTATTGGGAATTGATACTTTTTTGGTAATGCAAGTTTGTGATTAAAACAAGATGCATGGATAAGTCAATAAAGTTTCAAGGAATAGCTGTGAAGTTTACTTGGAAGCTGACTTAGTGGTAAGGATATTCTCTCTCTCATATGGTAAGAAAAGACAAGAGACAGCTTGTCTAGCATGTTACTCTTTGTTGAGGCCCTAAAGGTTTGTTGGGCGAAGTATAATCGAACTGTGCTTAGAAATAATCATTCCAATACTCAAAAATTTTGCTCAAAATTTGCACCTGTTTGATTAATTTTTCAATTACCATTAGTTATTTGGTACCTTCTTATTTATTCCTCATAACTTTTAGATGATTTATTACTGGCTCCGGATTTTCTGGAATATATGTTGGCAAATAGAAAGTTGTTATTCGAAGACCCGACAATTTGGTGTATATCAGCGTGGAACGATAACGGAAAAAAAGAACTCATTGTGAAGGATAACTCTTTGCTGCATCGAACCGATTTCTTCCCAGGTCATTTGCTATGTTCATAAAAGGTTATCATTGCTCTCTTGGTATTCAGGCACAAATCCTTTACGATCTTTGGTTGGTATTATCTCAATTGTCGTCCGAGATGTGGAAGTAATTCATTATGTTTTTTAGCGAAACGAATTATTCAAATCTAACATTGTCATTGTTTAATGGCTGTTTTTGACTTTTTTTTTTCAAATCAGAGAATCTTTTTCAGGTCTTGGTTGGATGCTTACATCACAATTATGGGAAGAACTAAAAGTAAAGTGGCCCGAAACATTTTGGGATGATTGGATGCGTGACCCAGCCCAACGTCAAGGACGAGCATGTATTAGACCTGAAATATCACGTACGGGTATCAGTTTAAGAGGCAAAAAAGGTGTCAGTAAGTATGTGCTTTCTCATCCTTTCTTTTATATGTAGGTGTTTTGAAATTGTCTAATTTTTGTATTGTTTAGCTTCGTTGAAGAAGTGGAACGTTTGACCTTTTTTCTAAGTATTCCCAGAAAATCTTAATTGTGACATAATTGCAAGAAATTATCATCAAAATAGATTAGCTGCAGCAGTAAGAGCGGTTGTCTAGAAAACTTCCTCGAAGTTATTTGCGATAGAAGTTGAAATTATTAATATGAATGGGGACATGAAGTTAAGAGGGAAAACATATGATTCTTTCGTATTATGATCAGTAATTTCATATTTTATAGTTTAGACTTTGCAATTAGTAACGTATCATGAATAAAATTTCATAATGTTGATGGTAAGAGGAGAATAATTTAGATTTTCAGCATGCCAAAAATTATTTAGTTAAACATTGTTCATGATAAGAGAGGAATAAAGTAATTCCTGAAAGTAATTCTTGCTCGTATACTACTGGCGTTTAGTGTATATTCAATTGATTTCAATGAATGATATTTTCCAACAATTTTCAGAGGCCTCTATTACGAGAAACACTTAAAACATATCTTGATTAATACGGATTTTTTTCATTTCTCTCAGTCTGATTTGTCTTATTTAAAAAAAGAAAATTATGATCCAGCCTTCCGTAAAAGTGTTATTGGGTAAGTGAAAATTTGACATTTTGAGTAGGAATGGCGAATGAAGTGCCGCTTAATCGCTTAATCGCTAGTAGGATCGTGTATAAAAAATTCCATGGTATTGATGAGAAATTCAATTCTTCTTCATTCGTTTTATTTGTTGATAAAATGAAATCCGGTCATTGAAAGAACAAAGATTGAAATGGAGAGTTGAGAAAATGATAAGTAAAATGATCGTGCATAGATTATGAGATTTGTAATTATTATATTATTTAGGCGTATTACGCAATAGTTAAACTTTCTTGCACTTTTAATTACAGAGCGGTTCCTGCTACTTTGGATGAAATTCTGAAAGGACGATTTTCAAATGGTACTGTTTTGCCGGAAAAAGTACGCTTGTTTTATGTGGCTTCAGCTGATTTTAAGGCATTTGCCAGAAAATTTAGTGTAATGGATGATTTCCGGGTATGTTTAAGAAAACTTGTATTTTAAACAAGTAGCGAGAATGAAGTAAATTATAAAATATTATTTTTGCTTTGACTGGATTTTATATATATAGATAAATCCAAAAATTTATCAATGGTTATACGTGACGAAGAAATCATTCCTTCAGTTTCTTTTTTGCTTGAACTTCTGATTAGTTGAAATGTAATAAATTTTAGTCAGGTATATGTCGTACTTGCTACCATGGAGTAGTCTCATTTCGGTATGGCAAGCATCGCGTTTTCCTAACTCCAAAAGAAATTCAAAGCATATGAAGTACTTTTTTGATTATTTGTTGGGTTTAACTAAAATGGTTAAAAAAAAATGATTTCAATGCATAGAAATTCTTTAATTTAAACTGTTTTGAATTAACAGGTAATCCATCATTCTGTCGAGGTTTTAAAGAAAAGCTTGACATTTCATCTGGATAGAATGATTTGATAATTACCTCAGACTTGGAATTGGAAAAAATGATATATTGTTTATTCTGAGTTAATAAAATAACCTTTCGTATCACTTAGAATTTCAAGACTTTATACATCACGCAAAAGATATTTCGTTATAAAGAAATGGAAAGACAGACAAAGCGTAAGAGATAATCAGGAACTGGGAATTACAGCTTGATAATTCAAGTTAAGAACTGAGGAAAGTAGCGTCTAGGTGTTTTTTTTTTCATTATCAGTGATTTTGAGTGTTTTTTTCAGATCGTTTCATTTTGTTACTTTTGTAGATATTATGTGACTAAAATATTTTATTCAGATTTAATTATCCTTATAAAATATCTGTAGCTTCGTAATTTTTAGAATCTTCTCTTCGATGTGGTATCACGTCTTGCATAAGCGGCGCACAAAGTAGATCTGACATTTATTGTATTTGCTACTTCGCAGTTGTATTTACTGTATTATCGTATTTACTTTCCACAGGGATCGGGAGATTTTAGCAAGTGATAGTTCAATTTGATTTAATATTTCAATTTATCATTAATTTTTGACTCAAACAAAAGTTTCTGATAATTTGTATATTGCGAATTTTTTAGTTTTAATGTAAACAACGAAATTTCTGAAAATAGTGGAATCAATGGGATAGGATAATAGTCTTTCTTTGGAAAAAATTGTTGAACAACTATAACATTTTCAAGGTTCCCACGAGACCTCGGCGGTATCATTGTTAATAATTGATTTTCGCAATTTGATTGTGCTTGAAAAGAAGATTGTAAAAAAGGTGAAAAGAAAATCAAGTCATTTCGGAAAGTGTTGGAAAAACATAAAGGTCATTAATTATCAAGGACTCATTTTCATCCCATCTAAATTCCAAACAGAGTAACTTCGAGAGGTGATTTTAACTTGTTGATAAATATATAATTATATTTTTTTACAATTGGTATATGATCTATTATTTAATCAGGTTTCAAGTTATTGCTTCTCATTTGGATTACGATTCGGAATATATGATACAGCTTATTTCTATTTGTCATAATTCAGTGAATTAGTCTGTGATTTGAAAATATAGCACAAATAGCTTGTTTTTGTTGCAAAATCATGAATATTAAAAAAGGAACAAAAGAAGCAGTTCGAATATTTGGCTAATAGTACATTCATGAAATACTAATTGAAAGATATACTGGTTATGCGAGCTTGCTATTCTCAACCATAAAATTAGAGAAATTGTGCAGTTTTCATGTGCTATTGCCTAAATTTATGTAAGAAGAAATTTAATTCTGAAAACTTAATTTGAATTAGAAGTACTTCTGTCTTTGAACTTTTTTCTACATTTCGCTTGATTCTCAGGAAAGGAGCATTTATTTTTTGTTTTACTCTTTATAGTAAAGTAACTGATGGCACTCATTTCTATTGTACATTCAGCAGAATTTCCTCAAATTGAAAATATAGTTTTCTCCATATTCATTTTCTAGTATAGTTTGGAACTAAAGTCGGTTTTGAGAAATCTTTTTTATCTACTATGTAATGTAAGAATACATTCAGAATTGCTAGCGAATTAATCTACATTTTGGAACCGGGAATGACTCTTTCTATGTTCAACATCAAATGATTACGGAATACGACAACTGCGCATGTGGATTGCACAGAGCTCTATCGTTACATCACACTCAGCATTAAAGCCAAGCCGAAAAGGAGGATGACGTATGCCAAAAATGCTGAAGACGAAAATTGATGCTGGTGAGTTTATAGAACACTAAATTTCTTTATAATTTTCGCTAATATTCATACTTTGGCTTTTAGTTAACTCATCCACTCGTTCAATGACCGTCCCTATGGTAGTTGATTTTTTGTATGAACTTCAACTTCATTAATGATGTTAAAATAATGCTTTTTATATTGAGCGCTTTTCTTATGAAAAAAACTACTGTCAAGTACATTATGAACGTGAAAATTCCTGATATTCAAACTATTCTTCTGCTATAAATTATCCACAGGATTTTCAATTACGCGAAAGATATTTAAAGAACGATAAACTTACTGCAGATCTTATCGGTAGGATGAAGATATTTTGCTAGACAGATATGTTGCCTTAATTATTTTAGGTTAAGGATGATAGGTGAAAACGGTGCAGATAACAAAAAATAATACATATTTGGAGAATAATAAATTTGTTGGCTTGATATTTTTGTTATTTAACACTCTTGAATATGTTATCTTCTTCCAAAGTTTTCAATTTCTTTTTTTTTTTGTAGAAATAAAGCGACACATCATTCTCGCCGATCGCGACGAAAACAAATTTTCTTTGCCCTATGTCTGGTAATTGAAATCTAGTCAATTAGCCAAACAAAATTTGTTAAAAAATAAGAATAAATGGGCTCTAAATTTTCGTGAAGAGAGATATAGGCAGGAGAAGGAGTGTAAAATAATTGGCTTTAATTACTGTTATAAATATTGTATTACATTTTTGTTTTTGTCTTTTTATTTTTTCTATCAAACCAATTATTATTTTTTAGTAGATTGTTTGCAAAAAATTTTGACAATGGATATTTAACCATTGGTGAATCTGTTACAGGAACAAAATCTGAAAACTTTGACTCGTATAGCATCACAGAGAATTATCCATGATATGGCAGGAGTCAACTTTTTTTTTTTGCTATAAAAAGTATCATATTATTGAATTGCATTGTTGTCCTTACTTAGCGGACGCTAATCAGATTTATACAGTTCTTATTTCTTTATTAGGTGACTCTTTGTCTTTAGGTTATTCTTAATATTTATATCATCTGTTTATAATTTCGAATTCGTTCAATTATATAAGATATTATATGCCGCTCATTTTTATCTTCCATTTTATACTTTATTATATTTGATGGATTTATTTTATCACAGCTAATATCAAGATTTTTTTTTTTCAAGAAATATGTATCTCTTCGGGATTTCAGAAGTAGTAAGCTATTTATCCCTATTCTTAACATCTGTTGAATAGCAATCTCACTTTTAACTTTTTTTTAAAATTAATAATGTTTTCATATCATTTTGTGATATCATGGAAAGTGGAGTTCTTCAAATTTTTGGTATAGTCAGTATTTTGAATTAATAAATGATTAACTCTTTAAACCTAGCATGTGCTTGATAAAAAATTTTGCTAATTTACAAACAAACTGATCAGTACTAAAAGTTGATAAATATTTTTAGGTAGGAATCTTTTTTTTGCTTGTCAAAAAATTTATCTAAACGAAATGCAGGACGAATGTAGATATTAATGCATTACTATAATTTATTGTGACAATAAGACTATTATTATTGATTAATAACTATTAATTAGCATTATTATTGCTGTTATTACAATTATTGTTATACGACTGGTAATCTCATTGTAAATTATTCTTGTATGGCGAGAATTAAAACAAAAGTTCAATAGGTTTGATACACTTAAAGATGTGGTAATTGTTATCAGTGTACTGCCCGTCTGTAACTCTCCATATATTCTGAAGTATTGCAGATGACATTAACTGATATCAGTGATATTGTCTCTGCTTCGTCGCTCACAGAATTTGGAATGTCAACGTCTGCTTTACTGTAAAATATATTAAACCGATTGGTGAAGATTTTGATGAATTATCCGATGTTTAAACCTTTCACTGTCCTTAAAATGAACCTTTGCTCTGCTGAAATTTTCTTATCCCCATTTTATACTCATTCGTAGCATTGCAATCTTTGCTCACAAGTGGACGTACTTTGGCAGAATTGTTAGAATAAAGGTGCAAAAAGGAAAAAGTTGCATTTGTTGCAAGATTTTTGAGTTTCCTATCAATTATAATTTAGAAATTCATTTAGCTTGAATAAAATATCAAATGGAATATGCTGTTTCAAATTTTATCAACAAAAGTTGTGACTTCAAATTTAGTCACTATTATAAAGTTTAGTGTATTTCCCATTTTCTGTTATATGACTGGGAAAAAATAAAGTTTTAAAATTTAAAAATTATTATTTAGCTGCTGCACAACAATATTTCAAATAAAAGATCTTGTTTAATGTATAAACATAAGTATAGTGATATATGACATAAATTGAAAAGTTTCATTCCTAAGAAAAAAGCAAATGCGAGAAAGCTGAAATTAATGAATAAGAGATTTTTTAAAGAAAAGCGCACAGATTAAAAGAAGGAGAAAAATAGGAGAAAAGTTACATTATCAATTACAATTAGCAAATTATCAATAAATGATAAATATGGAATAGCCTCAGTTAAGATAATAATAATTGGAAGAAGTATGATTATTTTTATTATTGCAAATTACGAGTAAAATCCCTACCTTATAACTTTTTGTTTTGCATAAATTTGACGCAAATTTAATATACGCAAATTTTCGCTTACTTTTTAGCTACGCAATACAAAGAAAATTTGTGGAAAATTGAAATATTCTAAAAATTTGATCGTAGCGTAATCTTTCAAATCTAAAAATAATTAAAAAAATTAAACGAAATTAATTGTTCACATCCATAATTGCACAACTTAACAAATTTAAATTTTATCCTAATTTATGAAAATATTATAATTTTAATAATAAAAAAAAAATCACACATTACCGAATGAAATGAAACGAAGGGAAGGAAGGAGACGTACACATGTTAAGATAAGTGGATGGAAGAGATTTGTAGGACTGATAACGGTAGAGATACATTAAATGAATGTTATCAGATTATCATTAAAGAATAAACATCGAATGGATGGAAAGAAAGGGAGAATGTGAAGGATAAAGCTGCTAATATTTCGATATTCTTCCTTCATTGTTTACATTCGGCTCTCACCGTTTAACTAACTATTTTCCTTCATTTCTATTTATCCAACATTTCCAACAAATCGATAATAATTATGCAGTACTCTACAAAAATTCATTTTACAATAACCGATTGCTATTTATACCATATTCTTTAAAGATATCTCATATATTTATAATTGCATTGAAAGTATTCTGTATACTCTGTAGTGAAGAATAATAGTTATATTGATGCAGTGATTTTGACATGATAAATGAATGATAGTGATAAGATAATGGTATTGTGATAAGAAGTGATATAATAAGCTGCAACAATAAAACAATGGTAATATGATGTGGGAGATGGTGGTGGTACGCTAAAAATGAAAGCATAAAAAAGTGTAAAAGTTAAAATGCAAGTAAATTATTTTAATTTTATCACATTCTTACTAATAATTCAGGGGAGTGATAATTAAATTATAAGTTTTCTAACTGTAAATAATTAAATGACTAAATTATCCAATAATTTCATCTACCATTTTGTTTCTTACTTTATATTTTACATTTTGTTTGCATCAATATGTCTTTTATATATTTATTAATGTTTTATAATTACAGAAATAAAATGAAACATTTTACGTGGATTAAATCAACTATATTTGTAATACTTCAATTCTATATATTTTGGCACATTATTACGACAAGCAAATTTAAGGAAGCATTAAGCATTTCCACGCGAAAGTATTCATTTCTCATTTCATCTCTTTTTTTCATTTTTCATTTTTGAATTTATCAAAAATGGAATTAGTTGTATGGTTCCGCTCCAACCAATACAATCCCCGTTCATCTTTCCTTTGCGTATGTCATTTCGCTGTTTGATATAAAAATGATGGGCGGTGATTTTCGAGGTGACAATTCATGTTTCCGCAACAGTCATTAAGGTCTCTCCGATTCCTACCTCTCCTACTTTTAGCCCATCCTCCCCCTCCTTCCCTCCTCCTCTCTTCCTCTCCACTTTTCAACAATTTCATGTTTACATCCATTTTCTCCATTTACCTACCACCTGTATTTACTAATGGTGACAGCGATGTTTACCTCTTCACAGACTCTCTCCAATCCCCGCCCTACCACTCCCTCCTCTCCCCCGTCTAATCTCACATCATTTCCCTCTTCGTCCTTCCTTGCTGTAAACAAACATTTTACGATTAAAGATAGTCAGGAATGGGATAAAATCTATAACAAATATTT
>UPTC01002003.1:0-11151 GCA_900537255.1 Acanthocheilonema viteae | reverse complement strand
CAAACTTCAAATTACTAACTGTTACTAAATGTTTATACGACAAAAATAACTATTGCTGCTATCTCATGACAATTATTATTATCAGACTATTGGCAGGAGCAATATTGCTGTTGACATGAAAAATTTTATTTTTAGGGGTCTAATTTTTTTCAAAGCGATTTAAACAAATCTTAAAATATATTCAAGCTTCCAATTTTCAAACATTAAATAAAAAACTGGAAGATTCTTCAAAAATTAATGAAAATGAAATTTCATACTGACTAAAGCTAATAAATAACATTTCGAAGGAAAAAAAAGTAAAGTAAAAAACCCATGAAGTAAGGCTCAAAAAATTCCAGTATGCCACTATGTCATCTCTACAACAGCAATATTATACATAATATTAATGATTTAGCATAAGAAAGATCAAATAATAATGCAAAGTACATACTAAGTAATTAATTTTTCTCAACAATAAAATTTACAACGCGAATCTCGGCACTAGTTGCGATGAACTCGAAGACCATGGGAACCTATAAGACGCTCATTTTCAATTAAATTTGAAGTAATTTAATTGAATTATATTTGTATTCTCGTCTATTTGCCATGCAATTTCTAACAGTGCATGCAAAAGCAAATTTAAAAAATTGCCAGTTATCAAAATTATATTTTGGTAAATTTGTTTCAAGTGAATGTTAGATTTGGACGGAATGGAGAACTGAAATCTGGAAAAATAATAAGGTATGGAAGAATGATAAAATTGAAAACAAACAAACACACTAAATGTGTTTCAAACTTAAAATAGGAATGCAAAAAAAGTGGCAAGCACAAAAAAAAAGAAAAAAAATCGTTCTCAGCGATATTAAGGTATCTATGGAAGACAAAAAAAAAAGAAGTAAGGCAAATTGCGGGAAATTCTGGAAGACAAAAAAAGAAAAAAGAAATCAGGAAGTACCAAGAGGTTCTTCCTACGCGGTTATCAGTTCGAATCAGTGCCTTATGTTGCTATCTACTAAAATCACAAACAAAATATTTACTATTATGCAGTGTGAAATATCTTCTTATTCCTTAAACACTTTTACAGTGAGATGAATGAAACTAGAAGTGTAAGTCTGTAGCTGATGATCGATTACGTCACTACTTAGAAATACTTTGCACTAAATATCTGGAAATGAGCCAATCCTGAACTGTTCACACATTACTAATAAACCAAAATTTTTAAAGCTTAAAAATACTTAGCCATAAATCCAATAAACTACACATCTAACTATGCTATTTGTGACAATCAACTAAAAGTTCTTCCATTATTCCATAATTATAATGGAACTCTTATTTGCCTACAACCTCCTTGATATTTTCCGCTCCTCACTGAACCATCATTTCTGAGGTGCTATACAAGAATACATAAAGGCACTGAATCGAATTGAAAAATCACAGCTTGTAGTCGTTATAATAAAAAGTCTTCCAGATTTTAAAACGATTTCGTCGATATTTCATATAGATGAAAAGAACCACCACAGCGATGGTCGACAGCCATAACACGGAAAATGATCGTTTCACTGATAATCCACCATAGTACCTATGGCCTACAAAAAAAAAAAGGGACTATGATAACTTTAAAAAGGCCTGCTAATTGTGCGCGTCGGAAAATAGATGCTACGTATATGACTACTTTGAATGAAAGTAGAGAAATCAAATAAAATTATTTTCATATCCAATGCATTTTCACATTTCATCCGTTAGTTATCTGCAAAAAAATGTAACAATCACAAAGTACAAATGGTATATTTAACATGACTGGAATATTGGGCTAGCATAAAAACTACTATCTATGTAATTCTGTTTAATACACGGCTAAATTTCAATACTACTAAGATTATCACATAATAGTAACTCAAGACCTAAATTATCACCGTTGCCTTCCATGTCATCAAACTTGAAACTCTGTCACGGTACCTCAATAGCAAGAGTAAATAAGATATATATTTGACACTGGGAAACTTCAAATATGCCAGAAAGAAACTGTGCCATATGCTTATTAGATAAGAAAAGCGATCCGAAAAATAATATATCAAATTTACGTAAGACTCAAGTAACTATTTCAAGAAATGATTTGATTCAGTGACTCGATATCACATGAATTTTCTTCACGATATGCATGGCTCGCTACGTTAATCAATTGAAGCATTACTTTAACTGATTGGAAAGTTTCGTGTTTATTTGCTTGATGATTTAGCAATTTATATAATAAATAATTCTTGAAAAGTGTAAACTCACTGCAATTTCTCTTTCATTTAGGATTCTATTGTTTAAACTTAATAATATAATTGTCATGCTACTTACCGTCAGCTCCATTCTCAATCGATTCCCATCTCATGAGCTTCCGATCAGCTTCTTCTATGGAGTCAACATTAAATGCACCAATTTGGAATTTTGGATTCAAATGCTTCGTTTCAACAGCTACCAACTTGCCATCTTCAAAATTACTCACTTTGTATCCAGGCATAGACTGAAATCAATCCCATTGTTTGAAATATAAAGAATTTCAGGTCCAATTTAAAGATATTTCAAATTACAGCAAGTAAAAAGTGAAAACTCCTCTTCAAAAAAAAAAAAAAATTAACTACTGGTAGAACAAGATTTCAAAAGTTTACTGGTTATCAACTATAATAAAACATTAAAATTAAATCTGATTTACCCTCAGACCATCGATCTTCAAGTTACTATAATAGATAATCATGAAATCCAATACAGCTTCCAGATCAAATTCTCCATTTTGCTTTCTACATTGTGGACATAATGAAACTGGTGGAAATTGCTGTTTGGGGAAGGCCGGATCTTCTGACGCTTTGCTGGCGATATACTTGTTGACGATATTATGTGTCATCCACAACCACATTACACCATCCGCTAAATATGCAAATCTGAGTTATGTATCTATATTTTACATAAAGCTAAACAAATTTAGCAGATAAGTCAGGAATTTAATAATAGCACAGGTCAACAATAGCAAAACATTCTGCAATCTAATATTTTTCGGAATGAAAAATTGGCTAACTTAAAAAATCTAATCGGTTATATGGAATTCATTAGGTTAAATACACAGACAATAACTGAAATAGAAAACCAAAATTTATGATTCCAATGAACCAAATAAATCAAAAAATGAAAAAAGTTTTAGGAAACATGAAATGTTTGATGATGTTTCACTCAATGTAATACATTAAGCGTGTTCAAAGAAATTCTTTATGTACAGTTTCATTTATTTTTCAGTCCTTACTTTTGTAGTTTATTTGCCTTCCTATAAAAGGAATATCTACCGTTTTTTTTTTTGAATTTACTTACCCGGTGTGACAACTGCAGTCATATTTTGTCGCAAAATTCCTTCGTGAAAATGAGTCGCGCATTCGGAACAACCGAAGAAATTCCATATAAAATGATGGAATGGCTCGATCAGATCATTTCTAGCATTAAAATTTGGATCTGAAAGCAATAATATGTCATGTTCTTATTAAAAAACCACAACTATTTTTTAAAATTAAATTTCAGTGACTAAAACGATCCATTTTTTTTATTGCTTCTGCTGAATAGGCATCCTCTCCTGCTCGAAAAATGTCAGTTATGACCATTAATACTAATTAAGAGAATAGAATGAAAGAAAAAAAGTTCTGTTTTGAAAAGGTAACTGCTATTATTGGTACTGTTAAAAAGTTTCAATTTTAACAATCCCAAACAGTGTTGGTACGATCAAATAAGGAAAAGAAGTTACTAAATAGTAGTAAAATTCTTCGGAAAAATAGTTCTGTCAAAAATATTTCATTTCAGAATTTGAGAAAAGTCAAATTTCTCTTTTCTCGTATATTTTTTATCATAAAAAAACAGAAAATATTAATATTATTCATTGAATGTCATATATTAATGAATTCATATATTCTAAACTTTTCTACATGCTATGTTTTTGTCATTTCTTAGTTTAACGAACTGAAAGTGAACGAATGACAAACTTACTGTCTTTTTCAATTTTATATGCCTGAACACTCATCGCATGTATTATTGTCCATACTCCACAAGAAAATCCTCGGAAATAACTTTTTGATCCACGACAAGCCATATAATTGGTTGTACTTGGGAGTGGTTGACCTAACTGGTCCTGGAATGAAGACTAATACAGTTTCAGGAAGGAAAATTAATCAGAAACATTTGATTAACAGTAAAAGAAGAGAAAAAGAAAATTGTTTCACTCCAAAATTATATACCCATTTAAAGCATACAATTTTTATTTCAAAAAATTTTAAATATTGTGAATATTTGTTTGCTTTGCTTCGGTTGAAGACGTACATAGAAATAATTAATATTCCGTGACTATGAACAAAAGTGTAAAAAAGAAAAGCATTACAAATACAACCATAAAAATATATCGTATAAGTGACAATACTTAGCATCTTATCCAGTATCATGTGAAATCAGAAGTAACTCAATATAAATGAAATATTCTCTAAGGAGATTAAAAGTTTAATTACCTGAATAGTCTTTACTTTATTTAACCACTGTTCAGAAGTGAGTTCATCTGATACATTGTTAAGCCAACAATCTAACCTGTACAACAATTTTCGTATAGGAATTGTTCCCGGCATATACTGAAATAGTCATATTTTATCTATGAATCTGATCCATTTTCGAAACATTGAAAAAAAAAAAGTACTGTCCAATAATCAGAAAATGTGAAAATTGTCTCACTTTGACTATCAGTTCAAATTAATCTATGATTACAATTGTTATAAATTAAAAACAAGGAATAAAGAAATATCTTACAATCAACAAAATAGATTACTAAATTACAGTAGATTAGTGACAAGAAACTTACCTTTTTCATCGCACGGACCCATAATTTCAGTGCCATAAGTTTCTCACCTTTGATAATAGAATTCTTCGGTATTTCAGCCATTAAAATATAACGAAGTGCAGTTATGATATCCATCATTTGTACCTTAAAAATATTTCACAGATATACAACACATTTCGAATTATATAATTATCTTTAATACTACAACAGAACAATATGTAGAAACATACTTCAAACTGACTCCAAGTGACCTGCACCGTTTCATTGGTTGCCTTCACATCTTGTATTACTTCGTTCTAAATCAATGAAAATTTGAATTTTTATTTCAATAATTTCAAAGATTCCTATTTTTATTCAGTAAATCGCAATGCTCAACATATTCAACTATTTCTTCAAAGGTAACTGACTCTCAGAAATACCTAATATAAGTAAAATATGGCACTGGAATAGAAATCCAAACAATTTCTGATCATTCAAGTTTACTTTCAGATATACGTGAAAATCATCAAAAATTACATTATAATGCAAATTGAACCCAATTACTAACACATGCCACACCTTTATATATGGCATTCATTACTAACAATTATTACTTTATATAAGAATTAAAATCTAACATGGCGAAAACTATCTTGGACATAAGTTCTTCGATCATATTAAGAAGTAATTCTTCTTTATAACATAGGAAACGATTGACCTATTGATCAATATATATTCTAAATAATTTAGGAATGTTCAACAAATCAAAAAGAGAAAAAGGAAGGAGCAATATTGAAAATTTAAAAAAAAATACCTGATACAATTTAGGTATATCTATTATAGGAATCTGTGCCAAATATTCATTAATCTTATTTTGCATATCAAACCAAGTGTTGTATTCTCTATAAAAAAAAAAAAAGAAAAACATCTCCCTTTTCTATCAAATCATACCATCACAAATAAACAATAACAATAAGATCAAAATACAATCAACATTTATTTTCATTTTCTGATTAAACTACGAATTTTTGATAGTTTAGTTTTTTTGCGAAAATACTTATAATGTGGAATAAAAACAAAACAAATTTACATTGAGACATAAAGTGGAGTTTCTTGGCCCCTTTTTAGTAGGAACAATCGTGAATTTCCTAATGTTGCTGTAATACCAAATTGGCGCGCTATTGGATTATTACGTTGTATCTGCGCTACACGAATTCGACTATCATTTGCAAATGCTATCATTATCTATATGAAAATACATGCTAATAAACAATATATACAGAAAAATTCATATGTTAATGCTGTTACCCATTAAAAACAAACAAAAAACAGGAAAAAAAAGACTTATGCGAGCAATTGTTAATTTTTTGACGCATTTCAACTTTATATTTGGTTCACCTACCATAAGGAAAAGCTTTTAGCAGCTTATAATGAGCAGCATTTAGTGTATTATAGCATGAAACAATTTTTAATGATATCGTAAAAAGAACTATAAAATTTAAAACATATCACTTACCGCCCATGCTATCCTCGATGGATTGTCTTCAACGATCAAAGCCAACAATGAGGCAGTAGGTGGCATTGTATTTAAAAGATCGTTAAGTCTAACATAACTGAAAAATGAAAATTACTTCTGAGGATAAATTCTGCAAATAAAGTGGAAATTGAAGAAGTCTCCACTTCTTACCAAATGGCTTATATCGTCAATCACTCCTATATGGCTTTCATAAAAATTAAATTTGCTAGTTTCAATTGATTGGTACATAATAAATAAAAGTGTCTTTCAAATTTCCATCTTGATGCTTATTTAAAATGGAGAGATGATAAAAACATACTTATCACTGGCCTGAAAATTTGGCCATTTTGCAGGTCTTTGATATATCCAGTCATTATACACCAAATGGGCAATATCCAGTGCTACTTCATTTAAATTATCCTTATTTCCTGCATATTTTATGGCATCATTTGGACCCGTTGACATATATTTGAAATACTGAAAAAAGATCCGGCAATCTAAACAGTAACAACACTTTCAAGTTAGAAGAATCACGACACATATATTATATATTTTTCAGATTTAAAAAGTAAAGTTTTCTTAAATCTAAAATGTAATTTGCTTTCCAACAACTCTATCTATCATGTATCACTTACGGCAAGAAAGTAATCACCATCAAAATGGTGCATGTAATACAATGATGGAATATTTAAAAAAAAGCAAGCAGATAGCTTTTTCGAAATGGAATCAGCACGATTATGTTTGCTCTGACAACATCAAAATTATCGAACTGCAAAATCCGACACGTTTCCAATTTACTACTTTTAAATTCATGTGCAGAAATTCAGATCACACTTAAAATATTATGTAAGATTGAAAGGATTTAAAAATATTACTAATGTAAAATTTAAATAAGGAAAAAAAATTGGCAAATATTATTAAAAAAAAAAATGAAGCAAAGACGATAACTGACTTAATCTTAAATTTGAGGAATTTTTGAAAACAATTAAAAGAAGTGTTACTTTGATAGATGGATAAGCATCAATATTATGCTCTCGACACAATCCTAAATTTTGATTATCAGCACAATCCACGGCTGCAATTTGAACAAGAGGTCTCCACTGTAGTAGTTGTCTGCAAAACGTTGTTCAACATATTAGTAAGTTATCTTTTGCTTACATGTACCAAAATATGTATTCTATTTCGCAGTTTTGTTAATCTGATATTTCAAATGATCCGAAGCCCAAAAGTAAGTCAGAAGTAGATCCAAAGTCCAAAGGTAAGTGAGACTTTTTCGTAAGCAAATAAAAGCAAAACCAGATAAGAGATGGAAAGATTACTTAAGCCATCTCTAACATAAGCTACAATTCCGTTCTAGGAAGTGCACTGTTCGAGTTTACAATTTAACATGTAAACTCACAAATCAGTGAAAAAATATTCTTCATCAATTTGTGAATTATTTAGCATCATATCATGGGAGTTTATTTGAAATGAATTTTTTTCGCTATGGGGTCACTATTGATCATCGAATTCTAACTTGGAATTTAATGGGATTTAGTGAATTAGCTTTGCAAGTGAATAGAGAGAAATTAAGAAGAATTAGAGTGAGAAAATGATCAATCCTATAACCTTTCATTCTTTTTATCTCATCCTATTTTCAAGAAAAATAAGTAAATCCTTTTATTAATCATATAATTTTACTTAAGATTTATTTAATATTCTTATTCAAGAAAGGATCTAAAAGAATTCCTCTCTCTATCTCTCTCTTTTTATTTCTCTCACGTCTTCTTCCTCTAAAATTACATTTTATTAAGAGAAAGAGCTTAATAATTTGATTCATATTCAGAAAGAAAGAAACTTTCGCTTACTTTGCAAGTTGTTTATATGTTGCAGCATATCCAATACAAGCACCACACCAACTCGAGAAAAATTCTACGAAAAACACCTGATTCTAAAATATAAATCCTACACTTTAATTTTTATTTCAAGCCATCACTTTATTTGTATTATCTAGCACTATTTACGCAACTGATAAACGAATAATATAATCAAAAAAAAATTGATAATAATCCAATCATCCAACTAGAAATAATAATAAATGAGATAATGATAAAATTATTAGCTAACGTTGGTATAATCTAAATCAGAATTAAATTTACAGATTATAGAAACGAATCTAAAGATAATTACGCACGTTTGTGTTTTTTACTTTTTTCCAATTTCCGCAATATCAGAAATTTTTTATCCATGATCAATATGCAGATAGAAAAAAAATCTATTTCAACACATTTCATTCTAATATTTCAAGTATTCATCATGCATTCAGCAAACATTTAACAGTAAACTTCTGCTTGAGTAAAAATTTCTATTCATGTAAATTCATAATAAAATAATTTACCTTATTGTATACTTTCCTGTCGAAGTTATTGCTATTTAATATAGTTATATGATCATTAGGACCATATAAAGAAGATGGTATCGGTTCTTCATCGTCCACTTCAACAACTGTTACCCGTTCAACGAATAATATCGAAATGATCACAAGTGACAACCATATATGTTTACTGTTTTCATTCATTATTTACTGCTATTGTTAGTTATTCCAATATTTTACATTCGAAATTCTGTAATAAAATGTTCTTAATTAATATATAATAGAAGTTGTGCCTAATGATAATTATTAAAAAAAGTATTAAAAAATGTTAGAATGCTATGTTGCATACATAAAATCATTTCCATAATTCAAATTGAAAAAAAAAATTTTCGCACTCAAAAATATTTTTATTGAACCGAATTTGGGAAATATGTAGGACAAACTCTATTCGAAATTCGTAAATATTACAATGTTTGAAAATGTAACTGCACAGGAAGTGCAGAGTGATTTATTTTAGATCGCAAAAATCCGTGATCGAATCATTGACGAACAAAAAGTTTGTCGATTGAAAAAAAAAATAAAATAATTGTAGACAGAAGAAGTGAAGAACTCATTACACATATCATTTGGATCATAAAAGATCGACTGTTTTTTTCAAATCAGTCATTTTCAGCTAAAAATTAATCAAATAAAAGAAAAAAAAGAAATTGTAAATGATATTTGTAAATGATATTAAAATCTTTTGTTTCCAATCAAATACCGGCAAGACAGAAAGGTACAGAAAAACCAAAATATCATAATACACTATCCGGCTGTTATGGATTTACTTCGAAAGTAAAGGATAGAAAAATTAAAAAAAGCAAAAATTACCGTATGAAAAATATAAATGAAATTATGAGAGAGAAAACAAGAAAGAGGACAATAAGAGGAATAATAATACAGTTATAATCATTTCAATTAGATATCCTTTTTTTAATTTTGTTATTATTATGAGAGAGAAAGGGAGAGGAAAAAAAAGATGACTAAGACAGAATAGATAAGTAATGGATAAAATCAATCAATCTAAATGTATAACTTATACTTTCTCTGAGTTATACTAACGAAAATATAACTAATTTCCTATTCAAATGTCATTTATTTAACACGCATAAAATACATCTCAAACGTTCGACATAAGCATTCGACAGTTATTTTTCTACTAAATTTGAATTAAACTTTTGTGTAATTTTTAATATATTGAATGCTCCATCATACATAATAAAAATGTTCATAATTTTTTCATGTCTGACATTGGACTTTATTTGTTAGTGACAGATTCAGAGTGATCCTAGGATGAAATCTATTAAAATTCGTAAATTCGAATCATTACGCAGTCGTTATTATTGCTTTAAACATTTAAACCTTTACCTTTATATTCCTAATTACAGACCATTAATTACTAACGTTAACTAATTAATTAATTGCTAATGTTTGTGTACAGATATTGGCAAGTAATAAAAAAATCTTATTTATCATACTTAAGGTACATGTGTTACAACAAACATACTATATGCGTATATATTTAAGTGACCACTTGATTAGTTTAACGAAGAAAAGTCAACTCAAGTCAATGAAAACTTATCCAGAAGAAATAGCAATAATATGAATTGAAACCTAAATAATTTACAATAAATTCATGCTAACCATTTTTAGGTGTATAAAGAAGAATGCAAAAGCCAACGATGAAGAAGGCAATTTTCATAAATTACAAATTTTAATAATAGTAAAAGGAATATGTTAAATTTCTGATACATTAAATGTTTTTATCTCATCATGGAGAGAAAAAAAAAACATACCACAAAATTAATTATAACAATAATTTGTATAAAAACAAACTACAACTATCAACTGTTGAAAATAATTGAAGATTAAGCAAAGCGACCGAAAAGAGAAGATATAATGGATAGCTACAATTCGTTCAATCATCAAAATTTGGACAAATTGCCACCCCATTTTCGTTACTACTACTGCTATTATTATATTATTAACATTATTATATTTCCACTACTACTACCGCCATTTATTATTATTGTTATTATTTATTATTAATATTATTACCATTATTATCATTGTTATCATTATCATTACCTGTCATTATTATCATTATCATTATTATTATACAAAAGTACAGATTAAATATGAAAAAAAGTACAATCAATAGCAAAATTATGAATGAAATTAATGTAAAATAAGATTTTCTTCCTCCTATAACGGAGGAAGAAAATGACATAATACCATATGACTAAAAAAATAAATATATAAATAAAGATGAATGAGTGAAATATAAAACAAGTAAAGGATCACACCGCGAACATTTCCTTATGACAAAGAAAAGGAGATGAGAAAAAATTTCTACATAAAAAAGCTATTCTAAATTTCGAAAACAATTGTTCTCCTCGAAGAACTTCGATTTCTTCCATAATTTAACTCTTTTTCATTTTA
>UPTC01002001.1:0-11176 GCA_900537255.1 Acanthocheilonema viteae | reverse complement strand
AAAAAGTAAAATTAATATTGGTTGAATCGAAAAAGGATTCTCAAGAGGATAATAAATAAGTTCAATTTAATTTATTAAGAGACTGAGGAAGCTCCATGGAGTATCATTAATGGATGGTTCATTCACACAGCGCATCATTTCAAGAAATCATAAACAAAATCATAAACTTAATAATTTTTATTCACACACATGTACACAAACACACACACGCATATAAACACACATAACACACACATACATTTGCATGCACAAATTATGTTAGTTAAAGCGAATAGCATAGCATTCGTATTAGACGGATATCCTTCCCATATGCTAACTGCCACATTTTAAATTTATTATCAAACAATATCAAATTTATTGCTGCTGATTTTTTATGTAACATGAAATTATAAATTAATTTAGTTGAAAAGCAACTGCTTTCTTTATCATATGATTACATTTCAAAAAATATCAGTTAAGATCACATTAAGCATATGTTAAATCTTTGAAAATTTTGGAAAGTATAAAAATTTGACAGATTAGATTATAAAATATGCATCGTAACTTTGCTTTGTATTCGATACGATTCTCTCTTGAAAAATTAATTAATAGCAACATTAAATTACAATCTAAAAAAAGAAAGTAATTTTTTTTCCGCTAGAATGGATTAAAAATATAAATTTTTTAATCATTATATGTGTTCTGCATTTCTCATCATTAGTAAAGGAAACGAATGAATATTTAATTATAGCTATCTGTTAAAAAAAAAAAAAACTTTACCTACAATAGTATTTTTCGAATAATTTCTGCAGTTTTTTTTCTATTCAGTTTTTTCCAAAAAAAAAAACTCTCAGATCAAAATATAGATAGATCAAAATTTTCTAACAATTGACTTCCTTTTCCTACTTCAATATCTTAACACACCTGTCAGTAAATTACACCATCTCATTAAAATGATCAATTTAAACTAGCGAAAAATAAATAACAAGTACGTCCACTTTCCTTTTCTCTCTCTCCCTCCCTTCCTCTCTCCCTCTCTCTCTCTCTCTCTCTCCTTCTAGTAAAGCGAATTAATTGATACATCTCTATTATCGTAAACAAAAATTATACACTATCGATGTGAATTTTGTTAAACGAAAGAAAATTTTGCTAAAACTAAAAATTTTACTAAAAAAAAAAAGAAAAGCTGAAATTTTATCAAGAACGAAAAATATTTCTGAAATAATGAAAAAAAAAAAAAAAGGAAAATGTAATGAAATTGAAATTAAACTATCCTATCAATGAAGAAAGATATTTTCAATGTAAATATTTCTTTTTTTTTTTCTTAATAAAACAATTAACATTACAATTTTCTTTTTCCCCATCAATTTTCAATTTCAATGAAATATATTTATTTTAGGAAATGTTAAGGAATGGAAAAATTTTTACAAAATATATCGCAAAACATTAAAGCCATCTCATCACAATTTATTATTATCCATTAATTTCCAATCATTATTTCTTTCATCGTTACATCTTTTTGTTACTCATTTATATTTTAAAGATATTTTCATATGAACGAATATGTCTTCGCTTTACTGACATCATTCATTCATTTCAGATTATAATGAAATTCTCATGAATAAGTTTTCAACAATTACACTAAATTTATTTGTTCTTTAAAAAAAAAACGCGAGAATTTTTTGCTAGAAATCAAATGATATATGAAATTTTAAAATTTTTAAAAATTTCTTCATTTGATAAATTAATTATTATTGCATCGTTTACAGTATGAATTTTATGACTTTATTTTTTTTAGCGTTAGTCGAAATTTCTGCGCTTGATGATAGTCTAAGACTTTGACCATCTGTTAATGTCTCGTTTCTCGGGTAAATATAGCCATTTTTTAATTATTGTCATGTGTGAATGACACATAAGTGTCACCAAGTGTATCCATTAATTCAATAACAGCTTTAAGCTATTTGATACAAACCTTCAAATTGTCCTAATATACAATTTCACCAGAAATATAATGATAATTGAGCATGCAAAGAAGTTACAGCTTGATCGATTAATAAAGTAATACGTAAAAATGCATAGAATTTTGAATCTAAATTTTAAACTGAAAAACTTCAAATTTACATTATAAAAATTGAGCATTAAATTTCGATGCTAAATTTTAAGTAGCAAATAAAATGACCCAAAAAAAAACAATATATTTATATCTATTGCAATATTAAAAGTAATAATAATAATTAAAAGATACCGCAATATAAAAATTATTCCCGATAAAAATTATGCAAAATGTATTAAATTAAAAATTCAGCTCAGCTTGTAAATTTGAAACAATTTTCTTGCTATAAAAAATTCGAAATGAATAATTCAAATACTGATATAATGAGCCGCATTGGGAGGAGATGATGATAGTAGAAAAGAGTATGAATCGATATGCGCGAGTGTAGGCTGCATGATTCAAGTGGAGAATATTTTGGAAAGTTATTTATTCATTGTTTGAGTACTTTAGTAATCGATGAGAAATAATTCTTAATCCTTTTCTATCAAATATCACAAACAAAATTCCAATAAATAACAAAGTATCTTTGAAAATGACTCAAATTTGAATGCGAGCCGTTATTGGTCTTTTGCTGATTAATTATCAAATTTTATTGTTTGTTTGTTGTTTTTCTCTGGCATTTACAATAATTGTTGCATATTTATTCCCTCTATCAGATCAGAAATAGAAAACAATTCGCGAGATTTGAAAGTTTACCGAACCAATAAATTTTGCATTGCATAGACAGAAAGAGAAGGAGAGGGAGAGAGAAAAGAGGAAAGAGTGAGAGAGATTGATAGCAAACAGAAAATAGTGCGGTAAATTGTAGGAAATGCTAGACAGAAGATTACAAAATACACATAGCGAACAAGAAGAGAGTATAGCAAATGAGGAGAGTACACGAATCGATGAGCAATAAAGAAAATATGGTGCTGTTATAGAATGATAAAACTGGAAAAGAAGGGGAGGAAGTATTCTTGATTGGCAGTGTTTTTTGGTTTACTTAGATTGGAATTGCGAATACATGTTAATTCTCGATTGATTATCATTTCACTCGAACCATTAGTGATTTTTAATTTGTGAATTTTCAAATTATACGGATGTTTACGTTTTGTTGTGATTGTTATGAAAATATTAATTGATATGCAATCTTTGGGAACACTTCATATAGATATCCTTAATTACTATCATTATATTAACACTATGATCAGTTATGAATGTGCATTTAGAGTATAGTGATCAAAAAACGGTTATGCAGGATGTTAGCTTGCCGAATCTTTCTTTTTTTTTAAATATATAAGTAAAATTCAATTTTAAGAAATGGGAACGAGGAACATTGATGATAAAAAATATGAGGGTTTCGAATCGAGGCATCAGCAACAGCTGCTAGCAGCGGGCGTACCGAAGCACTTCTGGCGACGCTTACATGAAAAGCTTGTCAATGAGATATTTGATGCGGGTGACTTTTTTCAAATATTGGAAGAAGTTAATGAAGATGGCAAACATCATTATACAGTTGTGGCATTGCAACCACTGAGAATAGACGATCCCAACTGGTAAATGAAACTTGATCATATCTTGAATCCAAGATCATTTAGGAGTTCAATTAACATTGCAAAATTCATTTAAATTGCTTTTATATCATCAGTGATACTACTATGTTATAGTTTAATGATGAAATAGTTTGAGATGTTGAAAGCGTGTTTCATGCTACGTGTTAGGTACATGTTTTAGAATATATTTTTGGTCGTAACCGGCAGAAGTGAAACACAGACGAAAGAAAAGAACTACCACTAAAAGATAAGAAGAGCATGATTTAGACGAATGTATCAAGCTATATTAATTTTGATATAAAAGTACTTGGCTCTAAATTTTCATGATTGGTAATTACATGATTAGTTGATTAATTAGAAAATTTTACAAGATTGACAATTATTATTTACATTTGATGTGCTTATATTTCAAAATCTATTTTCTTTCAGCATTTTTCTCATAGATCATGCATGGACTTTTCGACCACAGATTGCACGCAGGCAGCTACATGAAATTCCTGGTCTCTTGGATCGGATTTGTAATGTTTTCAATATTGAAGTATGTTATCTTTTTTATTAGATTAAAGTTTGTCATTAGTCTTTCTTCAAAAGTGATGTAAAAATCGTGTAAAGCATCCAACTGCTTACAAGCTGCATCCAAACTTTAAGATTTAAGATTCTCTAATATTCTTGAATATTATTAGGTTTTCAACTCAAAACTATCAGCCTACTTATTTTGTAATATATTTGGGATCGGAATTATAGTTCACATTAATACGACCGTTAATGTTTATTAGTTTTTTTTTTTTTTTTTGAGAAATCCAAACCTTTTTAACATTTCATTATGTTTCCAGTGCACTGTAAGTTTCTTTAATAATCTACTGAAAAGAGGTATTTAAATTTCATGTGAAATAATATATAATACATTAAAGATCTTTTTTTTTCAAAGTTATTCGTTTGAGGAACAAGAAAGAAGTACAGCAGAGAGTCATTCGGATTATGGTAGTAGTGGTGACGAAGTGCAAAGTCCAAGTGGATTGGGTTCCCAAGCTGAAAGTCATCAGAAAGAAGATATATTGTCGATGAGTCATTGTGACAGCTTTAAAAAGCATTCCAATGACAAGTGTGGTAGTGATGCGAAATCAGATGGTGCCAGACTTCGTGATGATGCTGGACCCAGTAATTTTAAGGGTAAACCTTTTTATTTTCAGTTTTTATAGATGTTCGTATCATACTTATGAATTTCAATATGAAACGACATATCGATCCTGCTAGAAAAAAATTTATTACAATTTCTAATCAAAAACAATGAGAGGATTGAAGAATTATGAGCCATTTTGCAAATAGTCTTAGCAGTGATTTGATTTATACATCATATTGTTTTACATGAAACTACTGCTGTTTTTCCTTCCAGAACATCGTAATAGCCTTCCGGAAAGTATAACAGGGACCCCAATGTCGGGAAGTCTTACTACTGTTTCAGAAGATGAACACCGAATAAATGAAGTTTTGCGTCATATGTGGCGTTATATTCATACCTATACAATGCGTTTTGTAGAAAAGGTACTAAAATATCCAAAGGTTTTGCATCATATCAAATTTCATTTCATTTTAAATGCTTAATTTGATTTTTATTCGCATTAAATTTAGCGAGAATTTGATAAAATTAAACTCTTTCCGACTTAATGATTTTCTTCCAGGAACCGGATGAATGCGATATGCCGTTATGGTACATGCCTGATGAGTTTGGTGTTCGAATTGGTCATAGTCATATGCCTAACTGTCGAATGGTACCTATCTTTCATATGCCAGAAAATATAGCTTACAATTTGCTATTTCCCATTCAAAATGTGGAAATTGAAGGTAATTTATGAGTTTTTGATTGGATAGTTTGTTATTGATTGTGTTTTGGAAAGGTAATCAACATAAATTATTTTTTAGGAACTGTTACTCGTGATTATGTCGACACAACAATCATGAGAACTCATCCAGAATGGCGTCATATTTTAATGCATCCGTGGACTCCTGTAGATTTAACAGGCGAAAAGCTTGAGCATATTGTTGCTCCAGATTCACATTTCACAGTAAGCGATTTCATATTTTTTTCAAGCTTAAAAACAATTAAAAAGTTATAAAAGTTTATTGCATGAAAAATTTCATATTTTCATGAGAAAAACGAATGTAGCATTAACTTGAATGTGAAAGAAATATATGCGATCTGAATATTTCGATATATGCTTTCACAAATAAGATTTCGTGAATGATTTGCATCATTGTTCATATATTTTAGCGCTGTCGTGTCCCTGATATTTTCCCACCAGATGCTCCAAATAACGTTCCCGGTATTGATTTATCATCAGGGAAAGTACGTGTGTTTGGTGACGATTTGCAACTTTTTTCAAATTTAAAAATAATCGAAATTGTAAAAGTTAATTGCATCGAGGATGCTGATATCATATGGATGAGGAAACATTTCAGCGATTACAAGTAATTTATTTTCAATTTTATATTAACAGTTTTGCTGTTTTCATCCTGATTTGCTGTGTCCTGATATGCCCGTATTATTATCTAATATTTATTATTTTGTTATCTAATACTTATTATTTATTAGGATAATAATACTTATTATCCTCTTCAGTAGTTTTGGAGATTAATCCAGGTGTATTGCTCAGGTGCACTGCAAAGGTTTCATGGCCATGATGGCCGTAAATGTGAGAGTAAAATTGTATGATCAAATCGTAGTTTGTACTGCGAAAGTTAATAAAAAAATTTAGATTTCTTCAAAATCAATTTTTGAGAAGGGAAATTCTAATTTCAGACTTTTGTATGAGAAAAATCCGAAAGCTTTGATAAATCAATTCCCGTACGATAGTGTGTTGACGGTAAAAGATTTATTGTCGGCGACAATACAATCAGTATATCGTGATAGTGTGCTAGATCCGAAGCTGATGCATTGGGAACCACTGTGGTTCGAAACAACATTCAATCTTGAAATTGAATTGCCGCAGTTTGTAGCGTATTATCAACAACGAGCACTCAAGTTCGCTTTTATTTTCCAATTTTTTAAATGTAATTCATGTAAGTGACAGATCTCGACCAATGCTGATGCATTAAAATTTGGGCTATCTAAAGGGCAGTTCTTTAATGAAGATGAACCAATATTAATTTCAGAAGTCAGTGTTAATTTTTCTAACGAATGCTATAAATCTAAAAAAAGTTAGTTTAATTCTGATAAAGGTATTTCCAATGTTTAATTTTGAACTTCTTAATGGCAAAATATGTTTCATATTCAGGCGGTCTTAGAAACGCAGTTTGTATTTCACAATTTATCATAGTAATCTCATTTATTCAGGAATATGGATAATACCTGGATAGTAAAGCCATGGAATCTTGCACGAGGTCTTGATATACACGTGACTGATAATTTATCCTATATTATCCGTCTTATCGAAAGTGGACCTAAGGTACTCTAAATAATAAATTGAACAGATGCTTTCTCAATCTATATACAAGATAATTTTTTTTTTAGTTTGCGTGCAAAAATGATTTTTTAGATTGCGTGCAAATATATTCATCGACCTGTCCTATTTCGAAGGCCTGACAGTGGTAATATGGTGAAATTTGACTTACGTTATATCATATTTTTGCGTTGTTTACAACCACTGAAGCTGTTTTTGTACAAAAATTTTTGGGTACGATTTGCAATCAAGTAGGTCATTTGCAATGAAATGTTTGCTTAAAAAGTCATTTTCTTTAGAATTTGGCGAGTATTAAGCTTTAGGAATAAGAGCTGTTGAGTGTACCTCTGATTCACTGATACTGCTCCGAAGGCTCTAAAAGAACTGCCTATATTGAAAAGCCGGTGCTAAGAAATTCAAGCATCCAATTAGTTGGCGATTTAAACAGAATAGTTGTATGGTTGCCATACATTCGTACTGTAATCAGGATATGCTTTGCATTAAATGAATCTATCTAAAAGTGACAACATTATTTCAGTATCTTCACAGTTACTTTTTCTGGCTAAAGTGTTTTAAATGTTTCACTTTCAGTGATTTTTCCCTTTCCGAATTGGATGATCGTGATACTCATTTCACAGTATTCAATTATAATGAGGGTGAGAAAGTTCTAAACGTAAGTTGTTTTCATTATTTTTGATTGTGTTTCTATTCGGAATATCCATTTTTGTTTCAGTCGAAATATATGTTTACTATGAGTAAATTATTTTCATTGTGGCTAATTTTTTATTTTTTAATTTTATCATAAGAATGTTTATGAAGTTAATTGGATTAAATTTTGTATGTTAATTCATATTTTCCATTTGACCGAAGATGGACTGCAAAGATTTTATTGACCAATGGGAGAAACTGTATGCTGTGAAATGGAGCGAAATACAAAAGAAAATCAATGAAGTTATCAAAGATGTGATTAAAACTGTATCTAGGTACGATTGTTTAAAATATTTCTCGAATTTCAGGCAACCAGAGATAGAGGAAAAGAAAGGAAATGGTAACCAGAAATTGTTTTTATTTTCTTAATCTTCTAATATTTTAGAGGAGGTTATTCGTAATAAAGTTTTTTCAGGGAGAGCCCTCCTCGCGGAATCGCACCAAATGCACAGTCTCGAGCAATGTATGGAATAGACATAATGTTGAAGTGGGACTCTGATGGTTTGTTTTTCAGAAACTTGAATAAGCATTGGTGTAGCAAAGCATTAAAATATTTTGATTTTGCTAACTTTGACCTTCTTTCGGGCTACATTTCTAAATTTTGAAAAACCTGGTATTTATTGATTTAGATTATTTCTTTCTCTAGTTTAAGCAGTTTTTAGTTCAGTGTATGTTTAGCTTTCGTTTTGATAGTCGTGCTATTGCAGATCAAAAAAATGATTTTAGATTACTTTCTGAATTTATGAAATTCATCGTTGTCCAATTTTACGTTACGTTTCAGTGATTATATTAGCAATTTGATTGATGTGGTTCTGTTGATTGATTGAAGCCAATATTTTCATATTTATATGCAGTTTTACTAAAATCGTGCAATTTATATTTCCAGATCTCGCTACGCGTAAAATTTGTGTCTCATTTATCGAGGGAAATTTCATGCCTGATTGCGATCGTGCTTGCAAATTTTATGCGGATTTTGCAGATACAGCTTTCAAGGCGCTATTTACGGATGAAAATATTGCTGATATGTCGTTCGAGCTAGTTTAATTCCCGTTGCGATATGTTTTTGGGTTACCCAACTTCCTTAATCCCATGTTCTTTGATAAGATTCTTTTAAGTCGATTTATTTGCAAAGAATTGGATGAACATCAACAAACAGCGTTATTTTTGATCACGAGAGTTTAATCGCTTCTTATATCGAAACTCTTAAAATATTTCATATTTGAGAATGACTTTCACTTTTACTCTCAAAGAGTGACTTTCACTTTTTTTGAGGGTGACTTTCAATCCTCTCTCATTTTCTAGTTATTTTGACACCTGATCATTTATTTTATTTCAGGTTGATAATATCTAAATTTGTGCACTGTAATCACTTGCTAATTTCAGTCATTGCAAAAATAATTTTTTTTTTTGCAAAATATATATCATCTTACAAATCATTTCTTGAAACTTCATATCTCTTATTCGTATTATGTCAAGCAGCTGTAAAAAAAATTTTTATGCGACATACATATATCAGTTATTTATGAGTTGTTTGGTAATCTCGATTAGATTTTATGTAAAAAATTCTTGAATGTCAGAAATTTCTGATACGTATGAAAAATTTCCGATATTTGGTTTTTAAATGACAAGAGTAATTGAGACAATTGCTTATATGACTGTATTTACTCTTCTACAACTTCTCTATTGAATGCTGTAAATTATTTAAAAAAGGAAGATTAAGTAACGCTATGCCATACATTACGATGCACAAAAATGTGAAATTCACAGACTGTCAATTATTCCAACAATTATCGACATCATTGACGATAAATGGATAAATAGTCGCAATAAAATATCAGGGAAATGTTCCGTTCCACTTTAATACATTCTAATAGTAATTCAACATCAATACACCACTGGTAAACACCATCAAAAGATATACGATGCTAAAAAGATAGTCATATTGGCTGATTTGTAATTTGTAATTTGCAAAAATTTGAATTTTCTTTTATCAAATTAAAAATTCATAATGATGACAGCACTGATTTTACGATGCTATGTCGTATTATCCGTGAAAATGAAAAATTATTTTCTCATTCTAAGAAGATCAAATTTTGTAATATCCAATTAACTCAACTGCAATTATACAATTATGAAAAGAAGAAACAGTGATGGGAGTTTTTTCTTTTAAATTTCAGCAAAGATGATTTTGTTAAATAAAATTGTTGTGGAATATATTTGTTCATAGTGTCATGTCGTTTTGCCGTTCTTTGAATCAGACATTATCAATTACTTCTTTTTTTTTCTATTTCAAGTAAAAATTTCAATATTTCTTTAGAATATACAATAATAGCTTTTTTTTGATGAAATATTTCTCTTGTTCGTAATTTTACACAAAATATCACAATTCATAAATTTAACTAATGATGTGAAAAGAAATTTAAAGTATAATTGAAAAATAATAGGTCATTAAAAGTTAACATTAAGGCAATTTATTAGTTCTTTTTTTTTTAAAAATATCATTTTATATTTTGCAGAGTCCAAAATTTCCATAATACTGCAATAAATAATTCGTTAAAATTTATTTTTTTTTCTAATCATAATTTGCGATCATTTTTTTCATTTGATCACTATTAAATTCCTTTAGAGATAAATTGATAAATTACTTTATCAATAAAGTTTAAAATTTAGAGAATTGCATTACATAAGATAGACATTTTATTTCACTTTGTCTTAACTTCCTAGTATCCATCATGACCTTAGAAACAACGTATTATTAGATTTGAAAAAAAATTGTTTAAATATGTCACCTCATTTTTCTGCAAATACAAATCATGTTTGCATATTTTGTCGTTCAACTATTCCTGTATATGTTTTGAATATTAAAAAAAAATTAAAATATTCCTCTCTAAGCTCTCTTAAGTAATTTTCTAAATTCTGTCATGATATCTTTGAAAAAACTTTATACTCATTAAAAAGATTTTTTTTCTTCATTCTTTTTTTATTTCTCACTTCATAAATGATATATTATTCATTGATTATTATTTTGAACACGTTTTTTTTTTAAATATTTTCTATCTTTAATTATGATTATTCGTTCAATAGGTCAAATTAAATTAATAAGGTTTATTTCGGTAATTAGAATATCGAAATATTCTCATTACGCAAAAATTATCGAAATGAAAACATTTTTTGAAAACATTTTTCTGTTGGAAATATTTTAAAATTGGTGAATTTGAACATTAAATATTAACATAATACTGCAATACTATGTTTTGTTTGCTGAAAAAATTAGGATAGTTAAAATAACTGCCATTTTAATTTTTGTCCAATATTTCAATCTGTATTTATACATAAAACAAAATAGAACCTGAAATTAATTCAGGTCATATAGTGAACATTTATTTCTTCTTCTCCCTCTTTCTCTCTCTCTCTCTCTCTCTTTTTACTATCCTATCACAATAAATATATCTAAATAAAAATTTCAG
>UPTC01001999.1:0-11182 GCA_900537255.1 Acanthocheilonema viteae | reverse complement strand
AAATGTTTGAGAAAGATGCGATTAATAAGTAATAAGAACTTATATGATTTTCACAACAATCATTTCTTCCATTTACAATTTAAATCAAAAATATTTGTATTGTTGACGCATTTTGCTAATTTTATTTTATCCATCTCTCATTTCTTGAAGGCTTTTTCAAAATAATTCATTTATATTTCACAAATGCATCCAACATTTCCATATTGAATTTGGAAAATAATTTTAATCAATGGAATTGTTTCACTTATTTTCGACTTCGACAGATTATGATTGGTGATGAGAAAAATGACCATTCCGGAACATTTTTTACTGAAATTTTTGTAATTTTGTTCATCTCTTATCCGTTACATTCGTCCAGAAATATTTTAATTAAATTTTCTTCAGGCGAAACTTTTTTCATTTCAGAAAAATAAAGTGTTATTATCGATGAGTTTTTTTTGCAAGAAAAAAACTTACGCACTTACGCTGAGATTAATTCAGTTCAGAAAATAAATTCAATTAAATTTTTGATTTGAAAACATTGTGTAGATAATTTTAACACATTCCATATTTTTTCAATAAATGTTTAAATACATTCCATATTCTTTCAATAAACCTGTAGATTGAATACATTCTGTAATTAATTATTCGTTATTGTTTTGATTATTTTTTTGAAAATTTAATGAAGTTTTACTCAACCATTGTCATTATGTAATGGAAGAATGTTCGCTTTTTCTTTTTTTTCCACTCGTTAAATATCTATTTTATTAATATAATAATTTGATGAGATTCAAATGATTTATATGTTAAGGGTAAAAACTATATCAAATACACTTTTTCTTAACAAGTATATGTAAAGTTATAATCATCAAGTTTAAGTTATTGAAAGTAAGCATTATAAATTTTTTTTTTACCTTAATGTCATGAATAAAAGATTAATCGTTTTGCAATATTTACGACAATTTTGTCTTTTCGTATGTTTGTTAACATTTCAGTGTAAATGTTTTTATATATGTGTGTTGTTGGGAATTATCAATTATTTATCATCTTTGAAATAATAAAAAATCTTTTGGTGGAAGAATATCTAATTTCCTACGATATATGTCACAAAAAATTTCCTGTGCTAGTTTCGTATGAATATGATATATGATAATACGACGGTAACATTAATTTACCTATTGATGAATCTAACTTATATAAATTTTAATTTACGCGAATGTAAAAATGTCAAAAACGATAATCATCTCGACAAGTTTCATAAAACATATCAATTTTTTTCTCACCAATGATCGGTTTCCGGTATATCATTTTTGATGTCATTTTCGCCACATATTAAATATCATATCGACTAATCCTTCATAGACTTATTAAATATCTCGGGAAATTCCGCAACAAACCTTTCTTATTCCTGATAAAAAAATCCATGTAATTGGATGTTTTTTTCGCTTAAATGAGGAAAATATCCGATGAATGCAGAATTTGAAAATGATAGCAAAGACTGTCTTTTTAGTTTCCTCGAAATTATTCTAATTTTTTTTCATAATTCATTTTCATTTCCGTGTTAAAAATAAGAGGATAAACTGGCGAGACAAATTTTTACGACTTCGTTATGAATATGCGGATAATCGACAAACTAGAACAAATTGATTATTCTGTTTAATACTGATAATCTGAAAAAGACTTTCGATTATTTTTTTAATCTTTATGGTAGCGTACAAAATTTGATTATATATCTGAAAAAAATTAACAAATGATAGTTATAACTTTTGATATTATCTGAAAATTTTTTGAAAACTTTTAACGTATAAAAATTATGAAAATCAGAGTGTTATATTAAATGCATAAATTATAAAGAAATAATAACAATAATTATCTCTGCCTAATTGTAATATTTTATTTTTTAGATAAGTGTGTAATCCTGAGAAGCGATAAGATTCCTAATGATTCCTCGTGCATAAAATGTAAAATGTGAAATTGTGCGAGAGAAACAATAGTCAAAGCTGAGCGTTTATTTCAATTTGTTCAAAATATTCACACTGTATTTTTTGTTTAATTATTTGAATCTTCTACTTTTTATTCAATTAATTCAGTTAAAGGAACTAAGAAATTACATTTTACCTGATAATGATGAAATACAGTATTAAACAGTTATTTAAAAAATACTGAGACATAACTCTGAAGAAAAACAGCCATAATGCATAATCAGCTATGTACATCACTGAGTGCAATATGAAATCGGTAAGGGATAAGCCATAAAGAATTAGCAATGTCATCCAATCATTTTGCAAAAAAAAAACAGCAGTGCGAGTGCATAATTTGAAGTCTAAAACAGTAACTTGCTTGTCCAACTGCGTTTTATCCTTTACATACCTAATTTATATTTTGGAGGTAAAAAAATAACCAGAAATCAAAATTGGATGAGAAAATAAATCAGTCATCTACTATCAAAACTACCTCGTAATCAGTAAAACAATCTTTTCCTATTTCATACAATCCAGCATAACTTCAATTGCTAAATAAATATTAACCAAGAATTTATAAATCATAACAATCCTTATCCTGGTCTTCCTCATCCTGCTTTGCCAAAACATTGAATATGTATTCCAAATCATCATCATCTTTATGTTTTAACGATAATTCTTTGTTTTTGCCATATAACATTTCATTCAACTCTTCGTAACAGTCCACTTCATCCTGTTGCAAATTGCTGTTTAAAAATGAAATACGATCTATGTCCACCAAATGATAATTCTCACATGACACTATCAAATAATGCTCGTTCAGTCAACTGTATTAAAAAATCATATTTTGATAACACTGGTTTTATAACCTTAACAATCAAGCTGCTATTTATAATGATATTCCTTTAATCAGGAACAATAATGATAATGTGAAATAAGAATTATATGACTAACCTCAAGAAACTTTATCAATAAATCCTTCAGTTCCTGGTTTCTACCATTGATAACTAATGCTCCACATAAATCAATAATTGTACGATGCAAAGCGATATCTTCATCATATAAAATTTTTGGTATGAGATCAAGACAAAGCATTTCCGTTTGCGGTAGACCATTACGTAGTATCTCAACAGCCACAATCCTAAAAATTATTTACGATAATTGAATAGCAAATACAATGATGAAAGTGGGCAAAACACATGCATAAGAAAACAACTAAATGTCAATTTCAATTTGCAAATTTCTTGGAAGAGAAAGTTGACCTTGGGGCCGAATCGGAATCTGAAAGCAGTACAGATGCAGCTACATTATTCACATCCATTCGATTTCCAATTTGGTTTAAAAAAAGCAGTGCTTCACTACGGACATACGACTCTTCGTCGTTCTTGGCAATATCAGTGATACAGTGTATCAGCTCTAGAAGAAAGCAATTAATACTGAATGTGAATTAACGTAGTCTCGATATCTGTCAAAATGATTAACTGCCTGTCACATTTACTCTGTACAGCTTGAACACAGTACTGCATCGTTCAACAAATATCTTTATTACAGTATACTAGCGAGGTATCAGCAGAGATCGCTTATAATGCATTTAAAATTTACCAGATCCATTATATCCGTATTTAACTAGCACAGTGAGCTGACTTAAGGCGTTATCTCTGCATTCCCATTTCGGCAAGTTAAGCTGTTCAGCCGCTTTGGAAGCTAAAACTGGAATAATTTTATTACTCCACGTCTCTGATTTTTCTAGTAATGCATTTAAAACCATCGGATTTATCTGAAAAATATATTTATAATAAAATGCAACAATTTATTTCATTCATTTTTTTTCAAACAAAATTCACCGATGTAATCTTCCAAAATAACTTTTTAGTTGTTATTTTAGAAGATTATTTGAATCGATATAAGAAGCAACAAATTTCATGCAAATTACGCAACATCTAAATAATATATAAGTATCACGTGACTTTATGTGACCTCGTAACATTAAGACAATCCTTCCGATTTCTTTTATTAAATATTGAAACTAGTGATACACATTTAGACAAAACTATAAATATAAGCAAATATTTACCATATTATGAAGCTTCAAAGCATCATACAAAGAATCGAGCATGGCGATAGATGGATTTTTAAGGCTTGCAATAAATTTGCTAGCCGATAATGTATTGCGTTCTTCGCATAATATAGACAAGCCTCGATCAAAATAATCTGTCAAATAAAATAAAAAATAAATAATTATTTATATATAAAATATAAGATTAGAAGCATAATCTTTTTTCGCCTGTGCAAAGCAAAGTTCAAAAATTAAATGATCTGAAACTATGCAGAACTGCATTCCTGGAGAGAAAAAAAGCGCTGAATGGAACTAAGCAATTGGAAATTTGCAAAATAAAATTAGAAAAAAAGATCAACCTTCATAGCAGTGATGTCCCAATTTTACCAAATCCAGTAAACGTAAATTTGGAGTACTCCATACAACTTTAATTAATTCTGTACGCCCCCTAAATTATTACAATCACTAAGTTAAACAATATATAGGTGCAATCAAAGTGCAATTATCATCAATTTCTTTAGAAAAAAAAAGATTGAATTGGAAATACAAAAATGTTACAGTTAATTATCCCTGCTGTGGCTATGGTTGCTTAGTGATTAATCTTCAAACTAATTAATTTAAACGGTAATGAGCAGAGAAAAAATTTTATTAATCCTGTCATGATTACTTATTCATCTCACTATAAATAGCAAATGCTATCCCTATATTATTTAGCCAATTGCAGATTAAAAGAGAATCTACGAAATACAACTAACGAAAAAATCCACGACATTACTTATTTCCTAAATCTAAAAAGAATGCTGGAATAAAAATTCATAACAACAACAACAACTAAAAAACTTACATAGCAATTAATTGCAATAAAATTTCATTTCTGATATGAATACAGCACCAATCGTCATCAAACAATATCTTCTCATCCACTTTCTTTTGTTGTCTGTAAAAATCAGGTCCTATCAAAAGTTATCAAAAAAACCTTCCATGCAATCCTATCCACCAGAGATCACTATTTCGTTTTTTCTTTAAAATCAAAAACTCTTATTCAATCAAAGGATAAACAGTTCTAAATGGATATGAATAAGTCAGAACGATAATAGACTCTGCAAAGAAAATCTGTAAAGATTGCGATAGACCAACTTTCTAAGTTCAGTGATGGAGAGAGAATTGACCAAAAAAATAACAATAAATTCTAATATTACCTATGAACCTTAGTCCCAGCACAATTTATAAACTCCAGAATTTTTTCAAACTGGCTATTTCGTCCAACACAATTTGTGGAAAAAATATATAATAATAATTTACTCACACAAGTTCGGCCAAAAGCTTGAAAAAATAGAAATTCAATGACACAATTTCACATCCAGAAACATGGATATGCTCAATTCGATTTTTAAGACTTTTTGCCAATATAAAAATTTCTCGTGATTGTTCTACAGTTATCAGACTTGGATTATGCAATAGAAGTTGCGACAATCTGAAAGAAAAACTGATAAACTCAGATAAAAATTGTTAATATATGAAAAAGTTAATTTACAGCGTGTGCTATGTAGTGAATGTAATGGAAATTTCATGGTTATGTAATTATACGTGCTTATGTACATAGCATAACAAATTGAAATCTCGATTCAAATTTGAATTATGACAAACATATGTTGCAAAAAGCTCGGTGCAAAAAACATGAATTAACCTTTTGCGCCATGCAGAACTTCCTGCACATTTATCTGGCAATCCAGAATTGCTCGTCTTCAGCAGTTCGATAATGGAAAAAGCCCAACAAGTATTATATTTCCTTTCAAATATTTTGTCCAGATAATTGCATATAGTAACACCCAGAGTTGAATCCATATTGTCATTAAGCAATTGAAGAGCTTTCTCAACTACTTCTAAAAAAAATCAAATCAAAGCATCAATCAATAGTGAAATATTGTTATACACTTTAACTTAATAAAGTGTATCACTTGTAAGTGGTGTAATAAACATTCTTTTTTTAGGATTTCTTTTTGAAGATCCTAAAAAGGATGTTCACGAACATCCTAAAAAAATGCCTATTTCCGCTTCTGTTATTTGATTCAACCCATTTCATCCGATTAATCTCGTGGTTGCTATGAGCAGTTACGATGAATATAACACCGTGTAATAAAAGTTCCTCATGCCTGCAGTTCGGTAGCGCAACTTTTCATAAGTTAAAAAAATCTTTCACAGATTTTACCTCTGACCCAATTAACATTTGACAATAGAGGAACTCGGAAAATACTGAATCTAAATAGATCATGTTAATTTGAAATTTATCCTTAACAATTTTGTATGAGATATCAATTCTTCTCTGGTCTTTAAGCCCTAAACTATTTTAATTTGATTCTTAAAATCCAAAAATACAGCACAATACCTTCATCTTTATAAGAAAAATTCTTCTCTTCCAATTCGCAATAAAGCATAAATAAAGCATTCATAACTAGTATCGAACCATCAAAAGTTGACTCGCTCAAAAATTGCTGAACAACATCTCTGATAAAATCACAGTTCCATAAATCTTTATCACCGTTTGATATTATCTAAAAAATGATGGGTAATTAAGAATAATTCGTAATTATTGAAAGAAAAATTTGGAACCTGAATTTCATAAAACAATTATAAATTTGATATTCTATCGTTCCGAATTTAAGTTACTCGACACAGAAATCTTTTCATTTCATTCATTACCAACCTCTTTGATTAAACTGAGATGAATGAAATAGAAGTTGCTTTGATTCTTTACTCTGTCTGCTCCAAATTTCAATGACTCAATCAACGCATCATTTGTTTCATTGTCTGAAATCATTGAGTCACGTAAGACTTGTTACAAATAAAATATTGATCATTCAAATTTAGAAGTTAAATTATTCGATAGAAAGTTTATTAACTTCATTCAAATTTATCTGTTTTAAATTCAAGCAATGGCATATTACCGTTTATTTCTATGAAAGTTGTCTTACTATTAATATCAGTTCACTTTAGAATTTCATGATAATCTCAATATACAACTTTATTTAGATCTTTAACACGATAATACTAAATAAGCAGAAACAAATTCCAAAATGAAAAAAAGCAAACAACTTTTTGGTACGGCTTTCACCAATTTTTCAATCCAGTGATCGTCATAATCCACACACGAATTCCTAACTTTTTTTAAAAATTCTCGCAGTCTATAATTACTATCGCCATTCATTACAGCTTAAACAAGATCTGGATGAATGAAATCTGTGATATATTGAAGCTAAGATGCCAATTTACGCGTAGTTAAGTTCTTTTATTTAGGTAACTTAATTTCAAATAATGGTTATACAGATAGGACATTCAGATGTAACACTGATGAACACTACCTTCTGGATATATTTCTTCTGCATTTCACTATTACTACATTAGTTGCTAGTAAATCCTAATCAGTTAAAACCGCTCAGAACACTTCCTACATGCATTCCTCGTTTTGACCCTGAAGGCATTCGAACGTTCGGATCCTCACATGCCTTTTCAGATAAGATAGAAACTTGACGAGTAGGTTTTAGTTTAGCAAAGCATTATTTTCTAATATTAACGGAACTTCACATCCAAATATTTTGAGAATCAGATCGTAAAACACGTATTTATTTATTTATTAAACACTTTTATGTCATAAATGACGGAAAAAAAAAACAATCAGCTAACAGTGCAAATTACAATTTGATGCATCTTAAAAATATATTCAAAGCTTATAAATAAAATACCAGACAGATTAAACAAAGGATATTTGAAGAAATTTATTTGAAATCAATCATCAAACGTTCACTTTGTTTAAAATCAATTCGCAGTTCTAAGAATTAGAAAAAATTAAGGAAGTTTTAAGCCATTAATCTGCAAAAGTTATAAGTTTTTTCAAATTTGAAGACTAAGACAATTATCTTCCTGCAGCCAAATTTTAAAGAATATTCTCATGACCAATCTGAACTATAAATTACCTATCTGAGATCGACTTTGGTATGAACTCTGAACTTTCCGACAACGAATCAGAGAATTTCATATCTTCAAAGAAATTCTTATCAAACATTTCGAAGAGACGCATTTCTTCATCCAATTCAAGCTGTTGTTCCAACAGTGTTTCCTGTCGCTCCGGTTTCATTAATTTATATGTATTCATCAATAAAGCATCACCGGTAATAGTGCTAACATCAAACTGAGCAATCATTTCATCGATACTGTACAAGTGATTATTTCTATTGGGTGTCTTCCGTAAACCACGACCGGCTAGTAAAAAGTTTAAAATTGATAATTCGTGAATTGAATTATATGTCCTAACATAACTTCGAGCATTGTTATACGTTAATAATCGTGAACCACTTCGAAGCCGTAAACTTCCAATATTTATAAATGTTGGCAAGCACCACTGTAACGCATCACAGATAGGAAGCTGAAAGAAATCACGAGAGGAAGAAGCAACATGGTGACTGGCGCAAAGCGTATGATTATCAACAGTATCTGCGAAAAACGATGTTGGCAAGAAGTCTGGCCTTAGCAAGAGCTGATCCATAGCGGGTAGATATTTAGATAACTGACCATGTACTACATCCTGGTACAGGTATGCCCGATTAGGTATTCTTAGGCGAACAACATGTGACAGGCCATCCAATGCCATACTTCTAGATTCATTGCGCGTTTTCGTGAAACATTCCTTTGAACAAGGAAGCAATTTCGTTGGTTCCTTTTTCTCTGGATCTACTTCTTTCCATGTATCACTACAACAGAAGCATCGGTACGCTAAACCTGTATCAATCAACCGTTCCACTACATCAGCATATGTCTTTAAACGTTTCGCGACTGAGTATGGAGCAAATGGTCCCCCGGTTCCGGGTCCTTCATCGCGCTCTAATCCAAATCGATCCAAAAGCGCCTCAATTTTTTTAGCTCGTGGCTGTCTTCCGTGTTTGTTCAAACCTAGCTGTAGAATAAATTTCCCGTTGTTAGCTCGAGCAAACAAGAAATTATACAGTGCTCGTCGTAAGCCTTCTAATGATAGATGGTCACCGCTGATTCGTACCACTAAGCGAATTTCTTTGGCAATTTCCGTACCACAAGATAAATGACGCATCCTGAAGCAGTCTTCATGATTCTAAGAGAAAGATAAAATATGGAAAATTTTTGATTTATCTAATTTCCCAGTCAAACTAATCAGTATACTTCATTTCTTTCTAATACTGTTAACCTCAAAGAATTTTCACAATTTTAATTATACCTTTTGCTGTTAACTACAAACCCATTCTTGCAACCTGTTAGCCAAAATTAATGAGCTAAATTCCACTTACATACAACTAATAAGTAGCAAAAGATGTAATTCAGGCCTGAATATGAACTGTGTGAAACATCTAAATTAGTTCTAATAATACCTTAGTAAGCCTCATTCAGCATTAATCCACTTTAAGGGAATTAAATATCGTTGGATATGAGATTACAACCAAAATGTACGACCTATACAAGAAAAAATCATAACGAAAAAAATTAAAATTTCAGAAATATCTCACAAATATTTGATCTGACAATCAACTGATTTCGTAATTGACACACGATTCAGACCGCAGATCACGAATTTAATTTACAAAAAAACTTACATCTGCATCGAGTTCGCCTAATTAAACTTTCTCATCATAATCGCAACATATTTCATCAATTTTAACTGTAAAAATAAAAAAAAAAACATAATTTGTTTCGACAATTTATTTTGTTAGGAGTGCAAACATAAAAAGAAAATCAGCTATTCGAATACCAAAGGACATCAACTCTTTAATGGTTAATTTATTTAAAAATTCCTTTGGATATAAAATTAAAAAGTGTTCTAATACCATTAAAAATAATCTTTTATGATAATATACAATTACATGAATTAAACGCCATATATGGCGGTTTTTAAAACAGCCAACTTTATTTCAGTTTACAAACACGAGAAAACAGCATAAAAATAACAAATTTATGAAATTCAACAACTTTACAGCATATTTTTATAAATTAAAGAGTTTTTTTCCGCTTACCGAAATAATATGAAACAAAAATCAACATCTCATATTTGATAACAGATTTTAATATTAGCATCTTTTCTTGTTTGTCAGGTTACTGTTTTAAACAACTACTCTGCATAAATAAAGCTGAAGCACGAAATCAAAAAACGTTGTTTTTAAACTTAATTTCCAATTTCCAATCTAAAAATTGTGTCGAAGGCTTCAATTTTAAGATTCATTTAAGCATTTCTCACTTACAAAACATCCCACAGTTATTTTTATTCCACACTTATTTCGACTTTCAGAAATTTCTGTTAACATTGAAAACATCAGTCAAAACATCAACTATAACTCCCCATAATAATGTCCAAATTAAGCTCCATTGACATAACCATTAATTATTATATCAGCCTGATAAGGTGAGATATTTCGTAAGCTGTTTGGAACTACTTGTCTTTTTCTTCTTCGACACTGTTTCAGACATTGTCGTCTGCAGTTTTCTTTTCTTGCCGATTTTTCCTTTTACCTAAAAATAGTAGGAATAAAAGAAGTAAAAAAACTTTGAAAATCGGTCCAGAAAATTAAAATTACAATTGACAGAAAGCTTACTTGAGTCTTTTTCATATTTGTATCTTTTCTCCGAATTTTAGGTCCTAGATAAGAAGGAAGCGGCTTCTGTCCACCAGCCGAAAGATGCTTCTTTGTTTGCTCTAAATCCCGCTTATTCTTACCACACTCAATTTGCTCATTGTGCGATTGGTTCTGTTGTGATTTTTTCAGCCTTGATTCACGAAGCCGAAGAGCAACCAAGTTTTCGATAGAAAACTCAACAATGGGCCTCTAAAAGTATTAATAAATTTCGAATCACGAGCGGAATAAGTTAGAAGAGCTTTTTTCAAGTAGCTAGTCTGTTGCAGAAAATAAAAAATAAGACATTACACATTTCCAATTTTTCATCAAGGAGTAATCATGTCATTACTCACTAAAATACCAAAATCTTAAAACCAAATTACTTATGAGTAATTTTTGGAATAGATAAAATAATTTTTCCGGTTGTAAATTTTACTCAAAATAAAAAAAAATTTAATGAAACCTTTTCTTTGGTAAATACATCCGGATTATTATTTAAATGTTTTATTTTACTCAAAATAAAAAAAAATTTAATGAAACCTTTTCTTTGGTAAATA
>UPTC01001998.1:0-11183 GCA_900537255.1 Acanthocheilonema viteae | reverse complement strand
TCTTTCTCACATTAAAATTTTAAATTTTAAAGTACAGTTTTTTTTTATAATTCCATCCAGATTTTCTGGTAGTTTATTCGATATTCGTTCGTCTTCATCATCTCCTTCTCCTTCTTCTTATCTCTTCCCTCATAACATTTTAAAACTTCATTTCTTTGCACCAATATGTGTGTATGTATGTGTATGTGTATGTGTGTGTGTGTGTATGTGTGTATGTGTATGTGTATGCGTGTGTGTGTGTGTGTGTGTCCTACTAGAAGTAACAAGTAAATCTTTAAATTTCAAAAAAAATTTGTTCAGAATTTATGGATCGTTATTACTATTGACATAAAATGCCATGCTGTCATAGATTTTTTTCTCTGTTATTTATTGTTATTGTTGATTATTTTAAAAGCAATTCAAAATTTCTGCATTAATTATGCAAATAAAGGAAAAGGAATGAAATGAAATGAAACGAAATAAAACGAAAAAGAAAAGCACGAGAATAAGTGATAGGATTTGGTTAAATAAATAATAGCTAAAATGTATAGAAGAAAATGACCAGTTTTAATAACTAATTTAACTTTCAGCATAACAAAAAATATTCTACATTTTAGTTTTGGAAGGAAAAAAAGAACGACAAAAACAAAACAAAATTTTAAAAAAAGGAAGAAAAAGAGAGAGAAAAAAACGTCATTCGTAATGCTGAAAAATTATTTATGATTCAATAAATTCAAATAGTACTTCATTCGTTTAATATAAAATATTCTCATATTGATTGCTCCTGTGATTTATTTGTGCAGCACAATTTTTATTTTATTAATTTTCATTTCATTTATATATTTTTTATTTTTTCATTGCAATAATTTCTTAAAATTTTACTGTTGAAAATCTTCATCATCATGAAATTAAATAATTAGTTGTCTTCTAAATAAATGTATTGATAAATAGTCAAGTTAGACTGTATTGCCATTTGAGAAGATAGGTTCATTTGAAGTGAGCAAAAATATCAAAAAAAAAAAAAAAAACATTAACACTTACAAAATTGAAGTTCCTGTTTGACTTATTAAGGTGACAAGAAAATCAGGTATGTACTATATACGATCAACACTATTTGCTTTTTTTTTTGCAACATATTAACTGTTTAATTCATTGTATACGTGTAGATTGAAAATTATGAATATTAAGGCTCTTTTTTTTTAGATTGGAGGAAAAGGGAAAAAAAAACTAAACTAAACAAAATAAGCAAGCGGAAGAGAAAATAAGTGGGAGGACAGCAGTATGACTCATTGGCACACAGTTTTATTTTTATTTACGTTAGAAGTGCAACTCCAACTGAACAATTCACGATTGATTTGTTGATATTAATGCCGCTGCAATGCTGAATTAATGGATCTTCACCGATCATTTTGAATATTAATTCCAACAATCGGTTTGTTAAAAAAGACTGTGTAAAATGATTAGAAAGATTGAGGTAATGATCATTTTCCAGACATGAATATTCCATTCCTATACTTCTATTAATTTATGTTAACTGAAATTAAACTATGAAAAATTATCAAATATAATAATGTAAAAATTAATGAAATAATAAATTGAATTGCCAAGTTTTCTGCTGTTAAATCAATCACAACAGTTTTATGTTTTTTTTTTTTTACAATTTAAACTTCCTTTTAAGCTTCACTTTTTGTATTCACACACTCAAGTTCAGTTAATGTTTTATTTATTTATTATAAGCTATTTCATTTTAGTTTCACTGAGTAAATTAATTTTTGGTCATATTAGTTTGTCCTGTTGAAATAAAAAGGATTGTATTGCATTTTAAAAAGGAAAATTTTAATGTTTTCAATTAATTATAACAATCAGTGATGGAAACGTGAATTTTATGGATTTTTCTTACCATGCTTTTCAAGTTAGATTTTACATCCAATAGAATATTTTCTACTTCCGATAGAATTGATCATAAAAACTGGTGAAAATGGAGTTTACTTATTATCTATAAGTTTGAATAATATATTCAGACATTTAGAAGTTCGTTTGATTGAAAAAAAAAACTCTCATTGAAACAAATTATGGCATAAAATTCAAACTTCAAAGCTAATTAATACATCGCTTTCATCTTTGCAATGTTAATAATCTTTACGATAGAAAAAAAATGTCTTATTTCGTTTTATTTAAAGAGTTTTGAGCATTCTACTAATGAACTTTAATGCTTGTAGCATTATCAATTCAATCAGTTAAATCTGTTTAACGATAATGTTAATCTAAATTTGATTAGCAAAAATTGAAAAGGCATTTCCGTAATTTGGAATGTTAAATGGATGAACAGGAAAATAGTGAAACAAAATTGCTCTTCACATAACATAATCAATTTCAATAATTCATTTAGGAATAACTACATAAGCAGTTAATAGCAACTATATGAATGCGTTTATAACTGAACTTAAAGGATAGTATTTATAATTGAACTTAAAAGATCACAAAAGTTTTCTATGAATTCTAAAGAAGTAAGTTGCGCATTAAAAAAAAGTGAAAGAAAAAAGCCGCTATTGTGGTAATTCAATCTTCGAATGAATCTCATTTGAAACGAATTATGGAATCAAATCCAAACTTCGAAAGCTAATTGATAATTAATACATTGCCTTCGTCTATTCTTGTGATATTCGTATTCAATGTTCGAATGATTTCGAATTTGACTTTTTCTAATGGTATAATAAACCAAAGTGTTAAATTGAAGCAATTCAATACAATTAATGATGCTGTAAGCTTCATACATATATATTGTATAGTATTAATATGAGTAATAATTATGTAAGTGCATTTTCCAATAGTTCATCCAAATCATATTATGCTGCTAATTTTTATTTTTGTTGCACTTCGAATAAATTTGATAAATTCATAGGATTTCACGAAAATTTTGCAGTTAATGTGATATGCTATATAAAATTCGTCTTTACAAATATGAACAATTTATTTTGTTCATATAACATTAAACAGTTGTTATAATATTCAGGTGCATTTGTTAGTTTGATAATAATATCACTAAATGAACAGAACTATAATCTAGCACTAACTCTAACCTTATTTATCAGAAGTTTATCATCATAATCAATGACAATTTTATATGTTAAAATTTCATCTCCAATGTCTTTTATTTTATTAATTAATTAATTTTTCAGCTATTCAGCAGAAAAAAATGAAGAAAGTGAAAAAGGACGGAATGAAATGGACGACATGTTGCAATACTATTCTCGAACTAATCAACTCATTTATTTCTTAGTTGTCAGTGGAAAGAACACCAATCTCCAATCTTCGCTTCACTATGAGGATGTAGTCAAACTAAGGCCTCTTCCACTTCCATCGCTATTACCTCCATCTCCATCCATCCATCCATAGCACGGGAGAGTGTTAGAGGAAGCGGTATCGAAACTGCCTACATCAGAAATTGTTAAAGTGCTCTTAACGAGAATTCATTTGACGCTTTGAGGCACATTCACTTGTGATTCTTAAATGATTAAATAAATGAAATGCTTTGAAAGGAATTATTTATACTTCTCCTATTGCAGTATTGCATATTAGGTGGATGACTCAGTGTCTTCTATTATATCTATAGATAATACATATATAATGATAATAATATGTGTATGTTTGTGCATGTGTGCATGCATGCATGTGTGTGTGTGTGTGTGTGTGTGTGTGTGTGTGTGTGTGTGTGTGTGTGTGTGTGTATGTTTGTGCATGTGTGCATGTGTGCATGTGGGTCAGTGATATAGGGGCGGGATACTTGAAAAGAGCACATGCTAACCAGAGTTGACTAGAAGAATTTTGCTTGAGTGGAACACACCTCAAATTCCAACGGAATTAATGAAGTAGCTGATAGGGACCATTAAATGATGAGAATAAATGTTCTTCCCGGTGGATGCTAATAGGTTTCTATATAACCTGAACAATGATGCTATTGGGAAGAATGAAGCAAAAATAGGAGGAGGAGGAGGGAAGAAGGAGGAGGAAAAGGAAGAGGAGAGGGAGGAGGAATGGGAGAGAGAAATGATTTTGAATATTGAAGTGCGGTATGCAATAACAGAACGAAAAGGAAGGTTTGCGGAAAAAGGAGGAAGAAGAAGAGGCGGAGGAGGAGATATGAAGAATGGACGTAACTCGATGGTATGCCATAGATCGAAGCCGAAGCTAGCATTAGCAGTATCTCATACGTCAGATCGATCTTGTGTGAATAGAGGCCTCCAACCCACTTTGAAATCACTAGGCCAGTTATTTGTATGTTGTTCGCTCTCCCTCGTCCTTCCAGCGTAGTCCTTTATAAGGCCCATCCTCATCCTCCGTTCTTGCATCTCAGGCTAGGCTAATTACTTCCTTTTTTTTTCTGATCCCTCTTCTTTGACCCGACTTTTCCCTGTTTTCCACATGATAAAAATTGTTCTTTTCCGCTTTTTTTTCATATTGTTAGTATTCAAAAATCGCACACTTCTTAGTCTTCGTAACTATTTTATCAATTTCTAACCTTATTATTTCATGGTACTTTATTCGTCTTTCATATTTTCATTAATGTCAAATTTTCATATTAATGCTATCGAATTATTTTAAAATCATGCTAGCTTAAACAGAAACAATTGACTGATCTCTTTTTTCGGCTATTTCTTATCTTAACAACTCGAAAATTTTGAAGATGAAAAGAAAAAAAAAATTTCAATAGAGATTTAAAAATTTTCCTTCTCTATAAGCAGTATTTATATTAATATGAAATGATGTAAAAAAAAAGGTTGGAATGAATATGAAACCTAATTAGATGATGTTTTGATAAATTAGTAAAATGATCAGATTTGAAAATGCATTTAGAAACATGTAACATTAGAATCACTCCCTAATACAACATATATCAATCGTTTTGTGCTAATTATCTGTTGCTACTAATTCGTACTAATTATTCATTCTACCTATGATATCTTCCTTCAATAAGAACTAATGCAAAAATAGTTTAGGCCAGTATGTAATGTTGCATAATTAAATCATTGAATAATGATTATGAACTATTCCTAAAGGCATTCGATATTCCCCAAAAAAATCTCAAAATGGTGCAAAAAAAAGTTGTTATATAATTATCTAATTTGAAATCTAAACAACTATCAGCTCTATTTTCAATCTTTGTAATTGTGGTTGATTTCAAAATGTGATAAGTTAAATAGTGTTAAATTGAGCATTAAACAAAATGAAATATTGAGAATGAGCAACGATATAATGGAGTTTTAAAAAATGAAAAACAGATTTCAAGTTAATTAATTATAGGAATTCGTAAATTATGCATTATTAGTTGTGAATTATTGAATGGATAAATCACTTGAAGTTATATTTATTTATAATTGAAAAACAATTGCACATAGCTGTGATATGCAGGAACAGGTATCTGCTGATTAGTGATTGCAAGGTGAAAAAAAAAGATGAGAATGGATGGCGATCTATTTCATTTATTATCATACCTTCGAGCTTGTTTACATTCAGTTTTAATCTTTTTCCGAGAACTATGTGAACTTGTATCGGTAATTTGATTGTTTCATACATTTATAATTTGTTTGCTCTGATTCTTTTAATATCCTCAATTTTCATTTATTCTTTATAATTTGTATTATCATAATTCAAAGAGTTTAAAAATGATGAAATTAAAGCACCATCTATACTATTCAGAAAAAACTACATCATAGACTTTTTTTTTTTGAAGTAGAGCATTTATGGTATTAAAAAAAAAAAACAGGTATGGAAAGTGTATATAAATTAGCCTATCTTATAATTGCTTTAATAAATGACATTTATACATTTTGCACTCCGATATCAAATTTTTAGTTTATGAGAAGAATCTTAGTTTATTATATATTATCATCCTTTCAGTCTTTAATCTTAACATCATATAAGATAATCTCACTCTCGCACATTCTGTTCAATCCATTGCTTTCAATCAAATAAGATTTGTCATCAATTCAATTGTTCGTAAAATATGTTACCAAAAATGATCCCATATTACATTTTCGTTAACTCTCATTAAAGTCTTATTCAAAATTTTAAGCAAAAAAAAATTTTTTTCGAAATAATTCCCAATACTCTATTAATAAGATAGCTTCTTTTTCTTCGAGAAATCAATAATATAACTAAAATTCACGTGTAATTTCTGTCTTTTTTTTTCTGAAATTTGAAGTTTAAATTTATTTAATGATCCAACAAAATGTTAGGGGAAACATGCAACTTTTGTCATCAGAGGGAAGACATTTCACTAATGAACTAAATTAGTTTTAAGACATCTTGGTAAATAATATTAGCATTAGAGCAAAAAAAAAACGGGAAAAATGTTGGTTATTCTCAACATTAAATTAAGGTGGTGGTGAAAAAAAAAGGAAGAAAAGCAATTTATAATATTTGCAATTTGTTCTAAAGCAGTTAACCAATTTGAATAATGCATAAAAATTATCCCTATCTAATAAATGTATTCTTTTTACTCTATTTATTTTATACTGTACTATGAACAATTTTAGTAAAACGAATTTTACAACATCATCATATTGCACCTATGTTGGAAAATAACAATACAATAATTCGAAGAAGGCATAATCTTGAAAATAGGTTATAACTATTCTTATGCACTTATTCAGACTTGACAAAATTTTTATAAAATTTTGCTTTGGAAAATTAATATATTATTGATTGCTTTGAAATGATGAGTAATTAGTTGAAATTTAATTTATAATTTTATTAATATTTTTGTTTTTAATAATTTGAAAAGATTTGATTGAACAGCTTTTTATTCCTTTCAATTCTATTATCTTTGCAATATATTTCATTTTTTCTTAAGAGTTAAAAGATTTTGGATCGTTCGAGCAAAAAGATGGTGTGATAAGAGCGAAAGATAAAGAACAGTGGATAAATTGGTGGTTTGTAAAGAGGCGATGCTATTGTATTATTTTGCTAGTGCTGTTAAGTCAATACAATTTCATGTGGATGATGATATTATCGATAAACTCAATTACTACTATACCACTTCAATCATTACTGGTAATTTATTTGTTATTCTTATTATTCATTTTATATTAACATGAAAATAATGTATATTATACATTTATATGTATGTGTAATAGGCATCTGATTGTAGTCAATATAATGGCAAGTATTGAATATCTATCTAAAATAGGTTTTAGTACCTCGATAACAGGCCTAGAATACGTTTTAGCATCTCAATGAGAGTAATATGCATTAAATTTAACGATATTTACTTGAGCTTTGTTATTCATTCCTTCTCATTATAAATTAATGATCTTCGACATTTTCAAGTTATTCTTTTTTCAACTTTCCAATAAAAATTTTTCGGATTTCTTTCTTCCTTCTCTTTTTTGCAATACGTGCTTTACTTTTTGTTAATCATTACAATCTTATAATCTCAACATTCTTCTCTTCTTTGTTTTTGAGCCGATTTTTTTAACTAAAATGCTTTTTTGCATTCAAGAATGATAAAATATTGGTGCAAAATTAACTACTTAAAAAAACATTTCAAATAAAGGAGAAAGATTGAGAGAAAAAAAAAATAAAATGAAATGAGCATTGATCTTTTCACCGTGAATAATGTGAATGCAAAGGTAAAGCAATCAGTGGCACCAATTAATGAATTGAGTGGTGAAGAGTGAAGCAATCAGTGAAAACATTTCAGAAATTTTAAAATAAAAATAGTCTAAGAATATTAACAATTTCTTTCCAATTTTTGTTGAAAAATTTGATCATTTCTTTATACTATCTAAGTAATCATTTTTATAATTGGTGCCACTGATATCCATTTTTTTACATTACGACTAAATAAGGTCATAGGTTACGCTTGAAATAATAGCCATTAGTGTCTTCTATCATTTTTAGATTTGCAGTATTATACATACAAATACATATTTAATACTACTGAATTTTCATTCTAAGAAATCATTTCTTAAAAGTGAAAATCCATAAATAAACAAAATGTGAAGTGCTGACATTATGTCAGCGAGGTATTTAATAAGCTTAAAATTTGATAAATTTAATCGCGATATTGCAATGTTATATTAAAAATATAAATTATGAAATTTAGATGATTCCGCAGTAAAGTATCAAATAGTCCGATTGAAGTGTAAAGTTGTCAAGCAATTGAAAATAAAATTCGTAATATCAGCAGAAGTAGAAATCGCTATTCGTTTATTAAATAGCATAAATTTTAATTTCCAAATTATATGGAAAATAATTAAAATACGAAGTTGTAAGATTTAATTCATCATTCTTTACATTACTAAATAAATCATTTTACACATTTTAGTGTTCGCTATTCTTGTTTCTGCGAAGCAGTATGTTGGTAAGTTATTTAATCTCACTTTTATAAGTTAATATCATTAATAATAAGCTATACTTAGTAATATTTTATCATTTTCAAATTACACATTCTTTTATGATCAATTTGTATTCCATTCGGGTGGAAAATAATTGATTGTAATATTATTATCGATATCACAAATACAATGCTGTAATTATTCAAATGACTTTTTTTTTTAATCATCTGTTTTATAAAATTATCATTCTGATGTCACATATTATATAGGTTTTCCGATACAATGCTGGGTACCTGCAACATTTACGGAACCGATGGAGCAATATACAGAAAATTATTGCTGGGTACAGAATACATATTTTTTACCCTTGCACGATTATATTCCTCATAATTATGCTGAACGAGAAAATAGGCAAATTGGATACTATCAATGGGTACCATTTGTACTTGCTTTGGAAGCACTCCTTTTCTATGTGCCAACCATCGTTTGGAGGTTACTTAACTGGCAATCTGGTTAGATTTCATTCAATACTAATTATTCATTTTACAATGATTATTAGATGATATCATTTTGTTCCATTAAAATTTGTAATATATTATTATTATCATATTAAATGGTATTATTTGATATATTAAGTTCCACAAATTTCACACATTTTTCATCAAAAAAAAAATCATAACAATTACAAAAAAGAAAAGAAATTCTCGCTCCTACAGTATGACAATTTTAATGTCTTTGAAGAGCACAAGGTAAAGAAAAAAATTATTTTCGAATTTTGATTTCTTAACCAATGAATAAAATTGCTTATGAATTCTTCTTCAATTCTCATTCCACTTATTTAATTTGCTCTTTGGTTCAATCAGCTAAATTAATTTCCAGGCATCCATGTGCAATCATTGGTGCAAATGGCATGCGATTCACGATTGTTAGATTTGGATTCGAGAAATAGAGCTTTGCAAACGATAGCTACAAATGTTGAGGAAGCACTTCATGTAAAACATCAAGTGGTTTGTTCTTTTTATCAAATTCCAATTTTTTGAAATTTGTCAATTTTTTCATGTATGTGTTAATTGAAAATTTTAGGCATATTTACTTATAAGGGCTTTAGATTTGATTTATTAAATAAATTTCAAAAATGATATCGGCATAATGACTTTGATCTTTGACAATAATCTTATATTGTTAAAAGAAATGTGAATTTCCCTGTATTGTCAGATTTTGAGCCGCTCAAATTTTTTTTTCAGATGGCTGGGAATCGTTTGAAGTTATTAAATTTGATCATTTGTACCCGTAGTAGTGGTGCCGCTGTAACATTTTTGTACATTTCGGTGAAAATCCTTTACACGGTAAATATCGTTGGACAAATTTTCTTGCTCAATACATTTTTGGGCAATCGTAGCAAATGGTATGGATTGCAGGTTGGCTTTCAAATATGCATTCTTTTCCAAAAATTTCAAAGCTACTGTAAAATATATATTTTAAAATGTAAGCCAATTATAAGTTTTTACCACTTAAATTTATTTCGTTTTTTCTTTGAGTCAACAAATATGAAGAAGTGAATCTTATCAAGTTATAGGAATAAGTCAAAAAAAAGTTTGTTCCTTTCAAAAGTATATTTTCATCTCTTGAAATGAAAATGTATAACCATCATTTAATTAAATTGTCGCTGAATTTATAAATGAGACTGAAATATCAATTCTTAATGTTTGAGAAGCAAAAAAAACACAATATTTTGGCCTATAACTGTAATTAATATAAGATGATAAAAATGGTGATAATAACAAGAGAAAATGATGATTTGCAATAGTGATAAAATTTATTGGATAGGTGCTGAATGATTTGATGAATGGACGAGAATGGGAAGAATCCGGTCATTTTCCACGTGTTACGTTATGCGATTTTGAAGTGAAAGTAAACATTTACTTTTTGCAAAGTATTATTTATATGCACACAACTGTTACTCTCAGCTTTAGTAACAAAGCAAAACTAATTGAAATAACGTAAAAGATTGCCAACTTACAAATGAGATTAAAAAGTTCAAAAGATGTACGTAATCACATAAAACATTGAAAAGATAATTATTTAATCCACTTAATTTTAATTTTTTAAATCTTCATTCTTAATTTATCAAATTAATAAATTATTTTATCAGTTTTATCTTTCATTAATATCTGTGCGACCTCTATTCTAACATCTATACTAATTTTTGTTATTCTCAATTCGATACCCCATCACATCGTCTTTCAGCAATAAAGAAAAAAACAAAAAAAAAAGCTTTTTTATCAAAGACGGATAATATCATTATTTTCAAATAATGATAGCTTTGTTATTTTTTATTACTTAACAAGTCTTATTGCAGTGGTTAATTTAATTACATATCAAAGAATTAGTGAATTTTAAATTAACTTATTTTAATCTAATTTCATTCAGTAGAATCCCATTAAAACTGTTGAATCTTTTTTTTTTTTAAATTTACATTTTATTTTTAAAAGTTTCTTTTTAGGTGCTCGGGAATGTTCATCGACATACAGTGCAATGTGTTTTAATGATCAATATGTTCAACGAGAAAATATTCCTCTTTCTATGGTTTTGGTATTTTTTACTAGCTGGTGCCACAGTTTGCTCTCTTTTATATTGGATATATATTTCCATTGTTCCTAGCAGGCTCGTTTTTTCTTGTTTTTTGTTCAAATATTCTTTGTTTACAAAATCAACTTTGAGGCATATTTACTAAACTTTCTCATAGTTTTAAAATGAGAATACCGTATCCGTTCAACTTCATCAGAATAACTTTGAAATTTCGATGATAATCTAAATAGTATCGAGATATAATTAGAAAAACATAACAAATATTTTCGAATTTTT
>UPTC01001997.1:2500-11186 GCA_900537255.1 Acanthocheilonema viteae | reverse complement strand
ACTAAAATGGAAAAAAAGTAAAAACTTATGATCTAAAATAAATTAACAAATGAAATTTTAAACTTTTATTTAATCATCTTAATTGCGCAAAATGAACTAATAAAAATTGTAAATTTAAATTTAAAAAAAGATAAAAATTGTGGACAATTTTGATTAAAAAAATCATTTGTAAGAATAATATAAGAATAATTTTTGATGAGAATAATTTAAATTTGAATTGCTAATGATTTCTTATCAAAATCAAAAAAGGCAATTAATTTTAATGATCAATAATGATCAATTTTATAAATTCTTATGATAATTATGTACTTGAAAAGCTATAATATACCGTAACTTTTGACAACATTATTTCGTTGATACGAATTATTCACAGAAAAAGCCGCTATTGGTAATGGTGCCCATAATTTGCCAATTTCACATATTGTTGACAATTTACTTGCATTAACATTACGTAAAGCTGAAAAAAAAAGTAATTAGAAAATGGGTAGTGAAAATTAGTGAAAAAAACCAAAATTTTTCTATCAAGCATTTTTTGTTTATTTTTAATCGTTTTTTTAAAATTATAACTTAAAAATGTCGAAAAAAAAACTCATTGTAATCTTTTATGTCAACTTCATGAAGCAAATTATTCTTCGTAAGCAAACAAGCAAAATTAAGATAAATAGTTTAAACTTTAATTTTTAGATATTAAAATTTTTTTTCAAAAAAAAAAAAAAAAATTTACTAACTAGATTTTACAATGCAGAATGCCTTATCGTATGAAAGATTGAGGTAATTTTCAAGTGGTTGCAGATTATTTCGAGGACAACCTGAAAACTGTCATTAACAGAAATGATATTGTAATGCTCACGTATTACGTCGTAATTTACGCGGAAGGAAAAAACTTACAAGCACGTTCCCATATACGTTTATACTGTACTGTTGCAGGACAATGCGTTGGTAATATTTGCCCGCGGATAGTTTGAATTTCTTTTATGATTCTCAAATTATAATATCGAATATATATTTTAATACCGCAATGTTGATCAGTTTGTTTCTCAAATTCTGTCCACTGTGACCATTGGTAATTATTGATTAAAACTAAAAATTTCGTAATAATAGCTGTTATCAGAAATTCTTTTTTTTTTATGAATATAGCTATAAGAGAAATAGTATTTTTACTTAGCAGTTCTTTATTTTAATTTGAGATTAATTGAAATTATTCTCTATTTTAATTTGAAGTTAAAATTATAGATAATTGAAATTCTCATTTATTATAATTCCATCTAATTGATTGATTAAAAGCATACCCTTGCAGTTTGAGTAAATTTCAGTTTCTGATTTTTCCGAATATGGTATCCAACGGACAACTAAACCAATACGATTCATAAATAATTTGTTAATATTACTTGTTGCTAATGTAATCGCGTACTGCAAAAAAAAAAGAAAGAAAGAAATGCTTTTAAATTTATGTTTTCAAAAAATTTATAAGAAAATTTTTTTTGTAAAAATAGGACAAATCAGTATAAATCTACAAAAAAAATTTTTTTCTTTCTAAATTAATACTAATTTAACTGTTTAAGTTTAATAATAATGTAGAAAAAAAAGTTGAAATGGAATTTTTTCTTTGTTTTAATGAAATTAATGATATTTTTATCTGCTATTGATAGAACTTTTTCTATTACCGATTTTTTTCTACAGTTAAATCATATTTTATTTTAATTTTTGGTACTTTGAAAATATTGTTTTTTTTAAATGTAATAAAATTTATTTTTGGAAATAAATTAAATCCTTAATCATATTTGTATTTAAGCTCAAATCAATGTTTAAAAGAACAAAAAAAATTTTCACTTAATTATTCACATTATAATTTGTAGGTTCCAATTTGAAAAAACTAAATGTTGGCGGAAATAGTCCAATAATATTGAGTAAATGAATGATATTCAGTGCAATACAAAGTGATGCTATTGTTCCTTTAAAAATGATAAACCAGTAATTCGATTCTCGTAGCATATATGGCTTACGAAAATGATGTATGTCCACATTCAATTGCTTTTCTTCTGGCTTTAAAAAATAAAAAACAAAATTAAGCAAACGAAAGATTTTAACGATATGCAATGCTATTCGAATATTAAATTCATGTTTAGTAGCTTTTCTAATACAATCATAGTATGTTGAAAATAACTCTAAAACAGGAAGCGATGAATTTTTATAGTATTAAAATTTTAAACTGCAATTAATAAATGTAAAAGAAGAGCATAAATGATGTTAAAGTTATTGTAATATTCACGTGTGATAACAATGATAGCAATTTTGCTATTTAAATTTTCAAAAAACTAATCCTTTGATAATTGCCGGATTGCTAATTGCGTTGCTGGTTTATTCTAAAATAACAAAAATAATACATCGAATGTAAGAATAAAAATATGGTTTAAGTTGAGGATGAATTTGAAAAAAAATTCTTAACCTTCAATTATCTCTCAAATCAGGTTTATCAATTGTTGCATCAATCATAGTTAAATCCGTTTAATTGATAGTGCTAAATTTTTCTATAACAATTGTAAATGGGATTCTATTCAATGCTCAAATTTAAACTTCAATAAATCCAAAAATTGAAACTGATATACTTATTTTCATTGATTTTTTTTTCCTCACATATAATGTAGTCCTTGATTATTCCATCGTGCTATTCTTTGGTAATTAATTTGATTATATTTTCAGTTATTTATTCTGTATTCACATAAAACAATTTTCATTTTTCTCTTTTTAATTACAATTATGTTTTTTTTAATAACTTCAGATATTTATCATTTCATGTAATTTGATAAGGAAAATTATAGGTATTACTTACCTGTACCATCGCTTCAGAATGTTCCGAGCCAACTGCTACTTCTAATCCCCTCATTGATACATCTACGAAATAAATATATTACATTACTTTATTTTGCTAGGAAGAAAACTTAAGCAAAAAAAAAAATGAATTCATTAACTGTTAATTATATTACATAATTAAACTTATTGTACCTGATATTAACATGGAATTCAAACCTATTAATAAATTATTAATTGTCATTTGTAAGTAAATGATTATTTCTAGTATCTCGGTAAATTAAATGATAAATTTTTAGAAAAAAAAAATTTTCCGATTGGTGTAAAATATCTTTATACAATTTATATTGACAAATCTTGCAAATCGCTGTCATTTAAAAATTAATTGATTAGTTTGAAAAAAAAAAGAAATAAATATAAATATTACCTGCCTCTGTGTGTGAATGCTGTTCAGGTGATTTTACCTGAAATGATCCAAAATTTCCACTTAAAAAAGAATGAACTCTGCCCTTTTTTCTTTCTTTCTTTTTAAATTAAATAATAAAAATGATTTGTTGAAAGTTTGTTAAAATACAAATTTAAAAATTTTGTTAATTTACCGGGATTTTTCTATCTGCAATAGCATGATTTTGTTCGTGACTTTGCTCATGTTCGAGAGCTGTTAATTGTTCTGAAAAAATTCTAAAAAAATCAATGAAATAAAATAGCTTTGATAAATGAACGAATGTTTTTTAAATCTGTGATCAAATTGTTAAAAATTTTTCAAATTTTGTATTTTGTTACGAGGAATTTTAATTAAATAGGATACAAAGAAATATGAAGAAATTAGAGTTGATAATGATAGTTATTATTATTTTTTTTTATGAAAATCAAAATTCCAACGAAGCACTTTTAGTGCTTATTATTAACCTGATTTTTTGTTGTGTTGCAGAAATTGCCGAATTTTACCAATGAAATAATTAGCACCTTTCTCATGACCTTTGCAAGCTCCCTTCTTAATGCTATCAAAATCTGTTGCTAAACGATCATCAGATATTGTTGTTGCAAACAAATGCTATCATCATTAGTAATGCAATGATCAATTTACTGCTCATTACTTTTATGACTTTTTCATAGTTAATTGAAGTTTTAAAAAAAAAAAAGCAACGCTAATTATTTCATATTGTGCAGTCTTCAAATCCATCCAAATTTACACTTATCCTAGAAAAAAAAATTTATTATTTTTTTTTAAAATATATTTGCAAAATCTTTCGTTTGTATGTTTTATTGTGGAAGACAAAAAAAAAAGAAAGATGAAGTTTTCGAATTGCTTGGAATTTCGTTATAATACTTTCAAAAATTTGTAGTCTAAAATTTGTTCATAGAAAATGTCAAATGTTAGCCACGTTTCATATCTTGTGAAATATCCATTTCATTGGTTGTTGTTGTTGTTTCAATTTCCCATGGGAATAATGTTCGCTAAAGGAATTTTGAAAAACGTTCATGTTTTGATGGATGAGCCGATTTCAGAAAAATGAATGATAGCTATGAAAAATATTTTTTTTTTTTTTTNTTTTAAATCAGCAAAAATATATTTTCTTCACATTCATATCATTTATTTGCTATCTCAATTTTATCATCCAATTTTCATTTTTTTTTCTAATTTTTCATTTTCTCTCTTTTCTCTTTCTCTCTCTCTCTCTCTGTCTCTCTCTCTGTCTCTCTGTCTCTCTCTCTGTCTCTCTCTCTCTCCCATTCGATTTTGTCACTCACTGAAAATTTTGCTGATACATTTTGTAAGTTTATATTATTTACATCTAAACTATTTATTTTAGCTAAACACTTAACATGTGTAAATTCGGGATGTAAATTTTTGAATTAAATTAATTTTCAATTGAATGAAAAAATATCTCTTGAGCATTTCAAAAAAAAAAAAAAACGTACACCTAAACAGATTTTGACAATCTTATTATGCATGAAAATTAAATGATTTATCGTTTTTTTTTTTTAAATCTTATTTGATATAATAACCTTTTTCATTTAAAATCTTTTCAGACTATCCGGTAAATTATTATTCGCTTTGAAAGGTAATCTTACACTTTTGATATTCTGTATCACATTTAATTATCATTAATTGTCATTTCTTTCTATAGTCAATTTATCTAATAATAAGTTAATTTTTCTTCCAAGATATGTTTATAAATTTCGAACTTTTCACTATAACCAAATTGTAGCACTTACCGACATTTTTGCCTTTTTCACTGCAAAATAAATTCTTTGACTGAGCAGAATTTGAGATGGAAAATGAATATAAATAGAATATTAGCATAAAGTGGAAAATTTGCTTAATTGATGAAATTTGATTATAAATTTACATATGTTAGAACAGCACATTCATTCATTCATTCATTCATTTCTCAAATTATTTGATAGCTTTAGATAGGTATTCCATTTTTAACAATGATAAATTATGCAAACATTTTAATCGTTTCAGATATGTCTATAAATAAAAAATGATTTTGTTTTTTTTTTTTTTCATTGCTATTGTCATATCAGTATTTGATTGCAAATTAACATATTCTAGAAGAACACATCCATCCATCCATTTAACTGCATTTGAGACATTTGAGCAAAATTGCAAAGATATGTATATGCACAGATGATATTGCTATATTATCATTCAATAAAAAATGAACGATTCTAATTTCGTTAGTTCATTTCCAATTTATAATTACAGAAAAAAGCAAAAAAAAAAAATTAACACTAAGAAGTACAAAATTCATTAAAATCATTTGCAACATGCAAAATTTTAAATAATTTTAATTTTTAATGAAAATTTGCAATGATAGTATTATATTTTGTTAATAGGATAAAATTTCATATAAAATAAGTTAAATAGCACCTTTGACTTCTTCATAAAAAGCACAATTTTTTTCCTCTTCCTTTTTTTTTGTAAGCTAAATTTTTCTTCTTTCATTAGCTATTCTCATGTTTTATTCGTTAAAGCAAATTTTGAACAGTGAATTTGAGTGAAACAAAAATGTCACTTATTTATTTATTTGTTTTTTTTCTGTTTCTTTTTTTCTTTCAATTCCCCTTTTTACAAAGTAAACATTGGCTTCATCATAAAACATTGAAAAAAAAAATTTGTTTAAAATTTAAGATAAATTAGAAGCTATGAGGTATATATTCAATTTTTATAAACAATCAATTTCAGCAAATTATATTCATTTCTGTAGATTTTGTGTTTTATTTTATGAACATATATTTTTCAGGGATGTAATCTATTATTTAAAATAATTATACTACAATAGCTATATTATATGCTGTAAAAATGGAATTCAAATTAAAATTTATCGCTGTGTCACTTCATTTGCATATGAAGCAGAAATGGATTAAGAAAGAGAGTGATAATAAAAAAAAAAAAAGAAGAATTTAAATTGAGTTCTTGCTGACAGACATTCTAAATTAAACAGATAATAAGCTTGAAATTTTAATTTTTAATGCATACAGCATATTAAAATCCAATTATCACTAAGCAGACAATAAAATGAATTCATGCGATAATATATTGTAAAAGTAGCGCGGCTTCTATCCTCGACATTTTTTAACTTTCGCATCATTAAAACATAATATATTGCAGTAGATTCATAATATAAAAATGATATACTTAATATTAGTTGGAAATATTTTCCGGTTTCAAAATGAAATAACAAACATTTGAATAATAGGGTCATGGAGCAAATAGGTCTTTTTTTTTTTCAATAATAATCGGTAAAAACGACAAATGCCGTAAAAAACAATAAAACCAAATTCAAGATTTAAAAAAAAAAAACAAGAATTAATTAAAATAAATTCAGCTGAATTTCACTGAACGCATTAGTTTTCTAATACTATATATTATCAATAAAACAGTGAAACAATAGCAATTAGCTGTAATGAAGTAAAACTTGGAAAATATTTGACAAATTCATCCCTAATAATTTGCATAATTCAAAAAATATATTTTCTGAAATTTGCTTTGGTAGCCATAAACCGATCAGTTTTTTTTTTCATGGTGCAAATGTTGAATTAGTATTAATGATACCTTTATCGTTCATACTTCGAACGATTTTCAATTGATTATTTTAAATTTAAAAAAAAAAAAATCATCACTGTAATATTTTGTGAGTGTAAAATGCGAGATAAATAAAATACACCACGGGAAATTCATGAAAAAGTTAGTGGTGCTAGATGATATTGGACAGCTACAAGGTCATTGTGTACGAAGGCGATATTGTCACACTGTAAGCGCAATTTGAAAAAAGCATTGAATTTATTTGAAAAAGCACTATTTTCATGGTATGAATTCAGTTGAAAATGCATTTTTCTCTGAAAAAAAAATGAATGATTTTTTTTATAAAATTCAAAAACTGTTGCATAACTAAAATTTGAGATCGAAAAAAAATTTTTTTTTTTTGAATTAAATTATTAATAATGCATAACTAATTATCTTCAAAAACAATGTATGGCAATGCTATTTAACATTTTTAGATTCGTCAATTTTGTCCATTAAAATTGCAATAATAATTTTTCCTCCTTTTTTTTTTTTAAATGCTAGATGAAAAGAATAATGAGCTGAGAATTATTGTGCAAATTATAATTTTGGAGCAAATTTAAGCAATAGCAAATTTGAAACAAAATTTCAACTTTCAATTTTCTCTTCTCATTTAAATTTTTGAACTATTTAATTTTCCTTTTTCAGAAAAACTTTGAAAAACATTGCAGTGATAAAAATGGAGGAAAATAATTTTGCATCACATTCAAAATGATTTAACTTCTGCGTTTTGGAATCTCTAAAATTAGGTGATAAGTGAAAAAGAATTCAGTTGAAATTATCATTTCATTTTTACTGAATAAAATGAAAAATTCTTTATTTATCTTTTTCGTTTGTCACACTTTTTTTTTCAAGAGCAATGATAAATTTTGGTAAATGATGCATTAAAAAATTACATTGAAATTCATTGGAAAATTGTAAAGCGGTATGATTACATAATGTTCATAAAATTTTAAGAATTATAATCAAAAAAAAAAAAAAGAAGTTTTCATTTAAATTTTTTATTCATGTTCAACTTTCATGACTGATTAAAATGCAGATCCCTAAGTTCTTTGTTTTTTTTTTTTTTTGTAGCGCTAAAATTTCAGAATACTACTTGATATCAATATCAATATCAATATCATATGAAATCATGTGAAATTATTAGAAAATATTCATTCCCAGACGATTTTATAAATTATTCATCTGCAATTTTATGGATTGAAAATTTTGATGTAAAATACGATAATTTACAGTATACTTTTTTGATAGATATTTAACTTTTTTTTTTTTTGAAATTAATAATTGACATCTTTCATATCTTTATTCACTTTCTTTTTAGTATGCTCGAAAATCCCTCATTTTTCAGCACTCGAAATTTGGGAATGAATTATTATTTCATATTGATTAAATTGCCATAACGGAAATATTAGAAGTAGCATTTGCGCTAGCAAATATGATTTATTGCATTTGATAAACATTTCTGTTCCATTACCGGTAAAATTTTCGCATAACAAAGAAGTCAAATGTATTTGTCAGCTTTATTTGTGCATATGCTCACAAATGAGACTGTTATGGAAATTAAAATTTTTCCATAATACTCATCTTATCAGGTCAATTCTGTCATCAATAATTTTATTTCAATGTAATTTCAAACTTTCAACATCCATTCATTTTCTTTTTTCACTAATTACCACCAATGATATCAGTTGAATTGAAGGAATATGATGGTGACAGTTGACAGTTCATGGTGTATTATTTTTCATATGGTGAGAGGTGCAGTTGAATAACAATTTCTGAAATATGTCAATTCTTGCAAAATAA
>UPTC01001995.1:0-11190 GCA_900537255.1 Acanthocheilonema viteae | reverse complement strand
CACACACATACACACACACACATACACACACACACATATACACACACACACACATACACACACATACGCACACATACACACATATATACATATACATATATGAAAATATATTACATAAGTATTTTTATATTACTTTAAAGTGCACATACAAAATGTACGAGATACATAATGTATGTCTCCGATAAACAGACATACAGGCAGATGCCTACACATACACATACACACACACACACACACACACACACACATATATATGATATGCAGATGAATGATTTGGAAAAAAGCTAAGGAGGAGTGGTATGGCAAAGAATAGATGGATGGATGGATGGATGGATGGAAAATCGATAATGTTGAAGGTTTCCAGATGTGAAGCACATTTTTGCGCTGTTACATTGTCACAATTTCACAAATTAGTTCTTACTTCATTGAAGCGACAATATTTCTCTACACCTTAAGGCATTTTTGTAATGTTTACAGCGTATATTATTTGCACTCTCCTATAACGAACCATCAATAAACGTAATAAATACTCTCATCATAAAACCACAACAATCCATTTTTCCATCAATCGGAAATGTGTCAGAGTGTGCATAATTATTGATATATCATCGTGACAAACCATTGTATATTTCATGTTTTTTTTTTTTTTAATTCTAGATTGAACGGTGTAATCAGGAGATTGGGAGAGATTTGTGTGCTTTCTTCTGACAACCTGTATGAAATTTATTCCAAATGTGTATGTAATGTAGCTTATTGTGTAATTAAGGTTAGAGATAAAGATGATGGCGGATGCGGCAACAGCTCATGTGCTATTCGATGAATTTGGACAGCCGTTTATATTGCTACGTGATCAGGAGAAGCAGAAGCGTTTAACTGGTACTGAGGCATTGAAGGTAATTAAAGGAAATTCATCATTTTTGAAATGATAACAAATCTTCTAAATATATTGCGTATTTGTGATGCAAATCTTACCACTGCTCTCACATCATAAATTGTCGAATAACGTCTGATTGTTGTTGCTGATATCTTTACCATTTCCATGGATGTATGGTATTCCTTCAAAGAAGGAAATTAAACTGATTTGAACCATTCATATTTTACTTAAATAGACAGAGTATTATTCTTGATCCTTATTAATAAGAATAATTGAATCCATTTTAGAGTCATATTTTGGCCGCACGTGCGGTAGTGAGCACGTTGAAATCATCCTTGGGACCACTTGGTTTGGATAAGATGCTTGTTTCGGGTGATGGTGACGTGACAATTACGAATGATGGTGCGACAATTATGGAAAAGATGGATGTTGAACATCATGTAGCTCGCCTCATGGTTGAATTATCAAAAAGTCAGGATGACGAAATAGGCGACGGTACAACGGGTGTAGTCGGTAGCGTTTATATTCATCATTTCAGTATTAGTAGTGGAATGTCTTGAAGCAAGATATTTAAATTAAAATTAGAATGTTTGAATCAAGTTTTCAGTGAAACAAGTGACAAGTATATGAATAAAAATGTTTTGTTCTCACTGCTCTTATACGGTCGTAAATGATTACGGCAGGACTATTCAGTCCATATTGCTGAATTTTTTAAATGAGGAAATTCCCTCATTAGTTCATTAAACAGTACGTTGGCATTATGTAACGTTCTTGTCATTTCTTATATTACAGTTTTGGCTGGTGCATTACTGGAACAAGCAGAAGATTTGCTTGATAAAGGCATCCATCCGATTAAAATAGCAGATGGATTTGATATGGCATGCAAGAAGGCATTGGCAACATTGGAAAATATTGCACAATCATTTCCCATACATAATCGTGAACTGCTTATTGAATCAGCTATTACTGCTTTGGGTTCAAAAATGTAAATTTAATGTCTTAATAGAACATATTCTTGAAGTGCTACTTACGGTTCAGAAATTTGGAAGTGATATTTCATCTTTTTTTTGCAAGAGGAATGCCTATGAAATATTGCAAGTGCTGAGGATTATTATTTTTCTGAAAAGCTTTCTTTTTTCCTCAAAAATTTTTGCTGCTTCTTTTATTGTCAGATATTCAAATCTATTAGCACAGTATTTTGATTTCAGCGTCAATCGTTGCATGCGACGACTTGCGGAAATTGCCGTTGATGCTGTATTGTCAGTAGCAGATTTAGAAAAGAAAGATGTCGATTTTGAACTAATCAAAATTGAAGGAAAAGTAGGAGGTCGATTGGAAGATACATGCTTGGTGAAGGGAGTTGTTATTGATAAAACGATGAGCCATCCTCAGATGCCAAAGGTTGCTGTATATATACATATCATTCTCAGCAGTGAATAATAAATTTTTTATAATTTTATTGTCGCAGCTGTTAAGATTTTGACTTTAAAAGTAATAGTCGAAGAATATAATTATCTTCATTGCAGGAACTAACTGATGCAAAAATTGCAATACTTACTTGTCCATTTGAACCACCGAAGCCGAAAACAAAGCACAAGCTCGACATTACTTCAACTGCAGATTTTCAAAGTCTACGAGAATATGAGCGGATAACTTTCGAAAAAATGATAGGCCAAGTGATTTTTTAAAAATATTTAATTCATCTGCTTTATTTTTTTCCCTTTTCTTTAAAAAGAGTTTATTTTATCGGAGCGATTTCACTTACCTCGACTTTATCTGACGTTTCTAGTTTTTTTTTCTTTGGACATTGCAATAGTTTTTAATTTAACTTCAGGTCAAAGAGAGTGGTGCTACTTTAGCAATTTGCCAGTGGGGCTTCGATGACGAAGCCAATCATCTTCTACTTGCTCACAATCTTCCAGCAGTTCGGTGGGTTGGTGGACCCGAAATTGAATTAATTGCTATTGCAACTGATGGCCGCATTGTTCCACGTTTTGCGGAACTTAAACCTGAAAAACTAGGAAAAGCTGGAAGAGTTCGAGAGATGGCATTCGGAACTGCTAAGGCAAATTTTATTTCATGTTATGTTGCCATTTACAGTGAACAGGAAATATTTTGCATTGAAATTGTGATTGGAAGTACATTTATTGTGCATGCATTGCGAGCAGCACATAACCGCATGGTTTTCCTCGTCCTCTGATGGATGTCAACCATCTTTTCTATTCTGTTTTTTTGATTAAATACGGAACTGGTTGAAATGTTAAAATTAAAATCAGCTATCAACAAACAATATCTTCATTTCATCATTACTGTCTCCGTGACTAAAGTATTCAGGTTGATGACAATCAATGAAGGATGGTTAGCTAAAGACAATATTTATAGGATCGTATGCTCTGTATCGAAGAATGCCCTAATAATCGCGCCGTTACGGTTTTTATTCGAGGTGGTAACAAATTGATGATTGAGGAATCAAAACGGTGTTTGCATGATGCTCTTTGTGTTGTTCGCAATTTGATCAGAGATAATCGAATTGTTTACGGTGGTGGAGCGGCAGAAATTTCTTGTTCTCTTGCTGTCGCAGAAGAAGCAGATAAAGTAATTCTGTTGCAGTTTAAACCATTTGGAAGTATCTTCTCTCTGTTTCTTTCTTCAGCTTTCTGAATTTTAAATACTCTCAGGTTGCTTGCAAAATCGGTTTAATATTTAGATTGAGAGTATTGAGCAGTATGCTTTTCGGGCTTTTGCGGATGCTCTGGAAAGTATTCCTATGGCATTGGCTGAAAATTCAGGCCTTTCTTCAATCGATACAGTAACAGATATCAAGGCAAAGCAGATCCAACAGTCTAATCCAAGACTGGGCGTCGATTGTCTATCTGTTGGCACTAACGGTAAGTAGTTTTGAAGTCGGTTTTTTTTTCAAAACGATTAAAATAATGAAGTGGAGGACTTTATTGTGAAATAGTGTTGAGATGCTTTTTTAAAAAAATGCTTGGCTATTTTATAAACCGTTGTTCTCGATAGTATCAAGCACATAAGTTAATAAACAGAATCAAGACGAAATTTCATCGAGTAGCGATGTTTTAAAATCAAAAAGTGGGAAATTCTAATGTGATCTCATGTTGCACTTATTTGTGAAAAGTAATTTGAAAAAAGCTTTTGCGTTATGCAGACATGGGGAAATATTTATGTTTGTTTTTCAGATATGGAAAAACAAAAGGTAATGGAGACATTGTTATCGAAAAAAGCACAAATATCTCTTGCGACACAGGTTTGTTTATTTAGATTTCATTTATCTTTTTTATTTCTTTTTTTATTTCGTTGTTAAGGGTTCCAAAAAAAAATTGAAGTTTTGAAATTCATTTGTTATTGTTTGTGCTGCCTTTATTGTTTATGTTGGTTACAGATAACTTAATTTAACGTATGAAAAATTTTACAGGTAGTACGTATGATCCTGAAAATCGATGATGTCCGAGTTCCGGAGTCCGAAGAACAGAGAATGTGATTTATTACTAAATGCTTGAATTGTTTTGTTGCTCGCTAATATTGGAAATAAATTTCTTAATCAAGTTCTTAGATTTCAAAATCATGCCGTTTATTCGGCTTTTAGTATGTTAATCACTGTTAAAATTATCTATTGATGTAACTGAACGATTGAGAAAAGGATAAAAATGGAAGTTAATCTCCCCAGAATTTTTTGTGTAATCAAAAAGGGAATACATGATTTAGTTGAATATCATGACGGTTGATGGCGATGTACTAAATAATCAAAGGGGAATGAATAATGAACGAAATAGCCGTAGGCGCAATATACGTGGTTTTTTATGTACATATGTTTTTCTATCAAGTAAAATTGGTAGACTTATGTTGAAATTTTATAATTTAATGAAAAATAGCTGGCTGCTTCCTATTTCCAGGAATTTCCTTTTTCACATGCCTTTTAATCATTGTGTAGAAATGGCAATAAATAGGATAACCATCAATTAGAGGACGAGTTAGGAAGATTTCGACTTGTCTTACTGTAGATGTTTGTGGAATGATATTTATACGGTTACAGTTATTAAGATTTTGGAAATCCGTGGAAGTTCTTATAAAGTTTAGAGTTTATGAGGTGTTAGAGTAGTACTGCACAATAGGTTACTAGCATGGATGATTTCCTGAAAGGTTCTCAATTCAGCTATCTTCAAGTTCAAATAATCAGAAGGTATTGAACAGGTTACTGTCTTCTAAATATGGACTGTAAGGATTGCTTTGGGTGCACACTGAATACATCGGGTTGTCAGATCATGGGAATGTCATGTGGATTCCTTGCTTTCGTACTTTTTCTTCTACGGTTTGAAAAAGTAATAGAACTGGGGAGGAATATTTGGCTCTTTTCGTAGTTGCTTTCATGATTTTAATGATAGTTTAGTTTTTAAATAAAGAATAGATACGATTCGGTTGGTGCGGTGACACGACATATTCGGATTTGTTTTTCCATCACATTGGATGAGATGAAGCGAAAACCACTGATTGTATAAATGAAATGATGCGTTAAAAATGCTTGAAAAGGACTTGGCGTAAAACCACATTACAGAATGGATTCCATTTTCTAGTTGAGGGAAGAAAGAAAAGAAGATTGGGAGGAAAATGATGTACGCTACTTTTTACAATTTTATGGAGTTCAATAAGTTGAAGTTAAATTTCCAGTGGTATTTAATTGCTCATGTACAAGGCTGAAAATGTACTCTTTTTTTACATTTTCTAATTTAGCTTGTTCTATTTTTGGGTATTACAGATGTAAATTAAGACACTAATTTTGGGAGTAGAAATTTTGCGATTAGCTCATTTGGAAAAGCATCTATCGGAATGATGTTTCATCATCATCAATAATTTTCATGTTATAATAGTTATTTGACTATTTCGTACCTGAAATAAAAGTTTAGCAGATTAAAAGTATAATGATTTTTTTGTCATTTTTTTGAACTGCGTATTATTACGATCATTTTCTTAAATAAATTTAAATCTTGTAAGTATTGTTAAGGAAAGAAAAAAAAGCATACCATGGATTCAATTCGAATATTTAACAACAATATTGAGAATTGAATAATATTCAAGTATTATTACGAAAAAAATGCTATGGATTTCGTTTCAAATATATAACAACATTATGGAGGTTGTATAATATCCAAGAAGACGACATATTTGGGAAATTTTAAGCAAGTCGAAAAATTGTAAGTTGTTAAAAATATTTATACTTGGATATGACATGATTTTGATGACAAGTACTATTTTCTTTAAAATGTGGATGTCCGACTCATATTATTTGCCGAATAGTACCCCCACGATGTGATTGAATAGATGGAAGTTCATGCAGTATTTAAAAGATATTGCTTTATATAGGACATGTTGGATGAATTTTGTTAGTCATTGTTATTCACGAAGAATCTTAGTTCTCTTAATTTTGTTTTTAAAGTTCTCCTAATTTTGATTTCCCTTCTATCCTTGCTTACTTTTTCAACTTAATTACAATGAATTAGGATATTTCATTGTCATATTGTTACTGTAGTAAACTGTTTTTTTCTGAATTTTCAGTTACTGATTACCGAATTATCAATTCAAAAAAGATTCATCGTAGCGACAAGTACATCCAACAATGTTACTACAACTTACGCAAGTGGACCAATGGTTTGTCTTTTGATTTAATTTCATTTTTCACTAGAAAAGGCAATAATAATATTTCAAACGATTAGATGCTTTATATTATGCAATACTTTAGGGACTATTTTGGTGATGGAATAAGTTTTTTTGTATATTATATATTTCAGTTTGCTGTCTTTAACGATAATCTCGAAGGTGATGAATGAACGAATTTTAGTAAATTTAACAAATATGTTGTGAAATTTTATCAAAGAATTGCAGCATGAAATGCCCCTATATCATTTATGTCCACTTAGATAAGATTTTTTTCTTCTAACCATAAATTTATTTTTCCCTCGAATTATTTGTAACTTAAGTTCATTGATGTTGTTTATGGATGAAGAACTCTGTTACCATTTGAGTTCATGAAAATGGAAAGTGTAGTGCAGCGGGAAGATCCATCAGTAGATGTGGTTACTTTGGAAACTCCCAATTTGGTATCACTAATTGGTACCAATTCAGCTACATTACCTCGTAAGTTCTCTATTCTCGAAAAATAGACGTATCATTAAATTAGCACGTATTATGTAGTCCAAAGAATTGACATAATTGTTTTCCGCATGATCAATTTCTTCAGTGCTATGATTGCATTGTTTAGCAAAAATCGTCATTTTGTACTTTTATCACTAGAATATCCTTTGCTGCTAATATTATGTGTTACTGATATTTTTTATATAAATGGATTTATCGATTAATTCAAAATTCATTTTTTCGATTACTACTTTTGATAAAATAAAGTTTGCATACTTATAGAATGAAACATAAAACATAGTCAGTCTAGTTGCGTGGTACAGTTTGTAATCAATTTTCATGAACATATTTGTTTCTGTTGTGCAATAGTTATATTTTCATAATTTTCTCATAAGAGCGTTATTGAAGCGATGTATGCTTAATTATTTTCACGTATTGTAGCGGATTTTCCATCAACAGCTGAATTGATGCAGAAATGTCTTACGGTTAACCCATTCGAATTGAAATTTCGTGAAGCAAATCGACGTATCAGTCAGTGCAGTGAAGAACTTCTTGAACAGGTTTATCATTTTTATGATTTTGATCTCCAATACATTAAGCTATTTTAACTTAAGATGGTGAAGTATTGAGAAGACGAAGAGTCATGAAAATATGGAACACATTATTGTGCTTGACTTTGTTCAATGTAAAAAATTATCATTCTAGCTAAATTACTTTTTTTTGTTCGCAGAATGGACTTGTTCCGGTGACGCTGTCATTACCAACAAGTGGCGGCATAACCTTGCTGAAATTGCCATCATCTTTGGCCCATTCTCCTGGTATCTTCTCAAATATCAATGTTCTTTCAGCGGATTTCGAAAGTGATGGGTTAAAAAGTGCTGACTTATCGCGTCTAGTGCAACAGGTAAAATTATTTTTGGTATAGGTGACGAACAGACGAAAATAAGATGGTATATGAAATAAAAGAGTAAAAAAAATTAAGGAATTTTCAGATGAAAGATAATGGCGGTTTATCAACGCAGAACTCACGAACTGGCGAAGACACCGGACAGGCACCTCGAACCGCTGATGTACTTAATGCTGTTCTTGATATGCATTCTGATAGGTTGGGGACGCTTGGCTTTCTTGGTACAACTGTCACTGCCACGCCGCCTTTGGTATGTTTCACACCATTACTTCATAGCATGAATAAAAGATTATAGCTGATTGTTTACCGTATAACTTAATTTCCATTTCTGTAGCTACCAAATTGCGTCTCATAGAATGGGTTAGAGTCTTCAAAGTTAGGAAATTTCATATTTTTTTGGCTTCAGATTTGTTCACAGATTTGCTTTGAAATGACGCTAACTTTGGAACAGTTTATTTCAACAATTGATCAAATGGATTATAATGTATCAATTTCTGTTTTCAGAAAGGACCATTGGGATCAATCTTACCGACATCCTCATCTGTTCCTGTAGCTCTTTGTTCTGATCCGCCTATAATAGCGTCATCGACATCGTGTACTGCAAATGTTGGTGGTCCTGAATGTACATCCACTTTGCTATCATGTTCGCCGTGTTCCTCGGAATCAGCTTCTTTAACACCGCTAATTTCTGCTATAAATAGTCCTGTTATCAACGCACCAGGGAATATTTCAAGACCTGGAAGTTCTGCATCAGCTCAAACGCCGTATGTACACGTGATTTGACTTGTTCACGTTTTGTTTTCGTGTGATCTGAGTTGCATATAACTGTTTTTTTGTTTTTCAGTAAAAAGAGATTATCAGTACGGGCAGCAGCAGCTGCTGCGGCGGTAGCTGCACCAGTAAGTGTTGCGCCAGTAGTGTCAGCACCTTTTCTAGGTGTTGTTGGATCAGTAAGTTTTTTAACTTCAAATGCAGTGAAAATTATTGTAACGATTTGAGTCGAATGAACAGGAAATTGAACAACAGATTTGGATAGTCTCGAGAAAATGTACTTTGAATTGAAGAAGATAGTACTATAAACACGACAGGAATTTTCTAAATTTCAATATTTATCACAAATTAATCTACAGTGTTGCATAAGAGGTTGAAATAATGTTTGATTTCTTTTAAAGTTATTGTCAAGTGTCAAAATTTTTTTTTTGAGATGATTATTAAATTAATTTCGAATTAAGGTGAGTTTTTACAGCTTTTGCCAGCAACGAACATTGAGGAGCGAAGTGATGTATCGCAAATTTCGAATTCGCAGTTATCACCGACTGATCATTGGGATTCTCGTGATGTGAAACCAGTGATTGTTGGAAAAAATCCATCATCATTACAGGTTTTTTACAAAATATTTATTAGGAAGAAAGCTTTTTTCTTGTTTTCATTTATCAGTTTGACAATTTTTAAACGGTAATTAGTTCTGATGATTTTCTTTCATCCGTAAATAAGAATATCTTGTTCATAATCACTGATTTATAGAATCAGCAATATTTTGATCACGAGGAGGTCATTTATCCGCGGGATGAACAGCGTAAACACGCGGAAACATTGGCATCAACACCAAGGAGGTTTGTTTTCTGTTAATCAGGTTATTCGAAGCAGTTTGCCACTCATCGCTCTACTATGCTTGTTAAACATACTTTGCATTTCAAATTCGTAAGTTAGTGAAATTGTTCTTTATTTTTACTGTTTTGGAGTGAGCTGAGTTTATTTTTCAAGTTTCTTTGAATTTGTATAACTCTTTGTTAGCATTTTATTAGATTAATAAATATTTATGATTTAGAACTTAACATGGTAAAATTACAGCAAAGAAGGTGGTATATCTCGTTCTGCAACTACTTCAACATCATCACATCGTGGTGGACGAGGACGTGGTCGTAGTTCTCTAACTGCCGATTTACCACCCGATGAGCGTCGTGTTACAATTCTGGAAAGGAATAAAGCAGCTGCCGTGCGGTATCGGAAACGAAAAAAGGAAGAACATGATGAAATGATTACACGTGTTCATTTATTAGAACAAGAAAAAGTGGCACTCTCCGTAAGTCGACATATGAGTGTTTCTTTCATCGAGATATGAGGCCGAGAAGCAGGTTTGATAAATGAACAGAGCTGATGAAAAATTAGTAAAAAAAATGCTTCATGATTTTTATCACTGAGGATGAATTTCCAACTTGAAAGTAAACTTATGCTTTAGAGAATGAAACAAGAGATTCGATATACTTTCTTTTAGTGTAGGATTCTAACCTAGGAGTAAATGGTTCTTGCTAATTTTTTAATTCGTGCTTTCATTAAAAATGTATCGTAAGCAAATTTAGTAATTTCTTAACTGGAGAGTTTAGTAAACTTCTTGCAGACTCAGAATCAAGTACTGCGTCGCGAACTGGAAAGAGTTACAGCTTTACTGAAAACGCGTGAAGCATGCTGTGTTTGCCACTTGAGCGGTATGGGGGAATGTTTGCGGAATGAATCACCGCTAGAAGTAGACGTTCTTTCTCCTCAAACTCAGCCGCATCATGATCTCTCCAATTATATATCACAGCAATTGGTTACATCAGTTAGTTCTAACAAGAAGCCGACAAAATGATTCATAGAGTTTTTATTGCACTATTTCCTAAAACATACTCAGATCTGGCGACATATATGTTTTTAGCTTTTATCCGTGAGCTTTGTTTTTCACTTTTTTAAATTGAAACGGTAACGTTAACCATTGTCATCCGGTCTTTTAATGCATTGATATTTCTTTTCCAGAATACTTATTGATTTGCTCAGTATGCTTATGAATATTTTGAGCGAAGCTACATATTAAGTATTCTGGACGGAATATAATGTATGAAAGACAGAAGTAAACTTCACGCAATGCAGTTGACTTCTTTTACTTTCGATTTATCAGTGGGAAAAATTTTAATTTGGCAACTTGTTTTTTGGGACTGTACTACTTTTTTTCTAACGGCTAAATCATGGAAATATGTAGAATCTGCAAGAATGACATGTAAAATGTATGAGAATGTAAAGTGTTGTTTGAAACAGTTGGTTGTTCCTTATGATAACGAACATTTGACGCTTTACTGTTCTAATTTTTTGGATGGAAAGTTTCAGAACTGGAATTTCACCGGTTTATATTTGTTACCTATAAGAGATTGCTTCGTGCAGTTTTTGTTTGCACTTGTTCTTCTTGTATTTATATGGTATATGTTAGTTGCTAACACATTGAGTGTTT
>UPTC01001992.1:851-11214 GCA_900537255.1 Acanthocheilonema viteae | reverse complement strand
AATGATTAAAAGAAGAACAACATACCAAACGCTTGGTCTAATATCTGCCACACGTTTCGAAAAACGTTGACATTGTTCGGATGAATACTCTCCGTTACTTTCATCTCTCATTTTTTGTGTTAATGTACGGAATACATTGAAATGATAGCGTAACAATTGGCACCTATACAATACATCTTTTAAATTACCGATTGGTTTAAGCATATTTTAATCGTAAAATTATTGAGAAGCACGATTGATGGATGGATTGATTGGAAATGACTTCTGCTACAACTATTAGACCAAAACAACAATGTGGTTTCAATCGCTGCAAATTGAATGGTCCATAAAGGGATCAGATTTAAAATTTACTTCACGTAATTGAAATAAATTTATGATGTAAAATGAAACGTGAGCTACGTAACACATTACTAAGGTGATCATCGTAAATTGTTGAATTACTTTCTAATAAAACTGAAACAATTATGCCATTTCACTTTTATTAGAAAGTAATCCAACAATTGCTGGAGTCATTACTTAAACTATAATGTCCTAATACATATTTTATCATTTTTCAATAATTTTCACTACTACAAAAAAATTTCCTTAAATTTCGATGTAAGCCATGTGAAATATGTCAAAATACAAAAGCTACCTATCACACGGATGAGCAACAATTTAAGCTTATTTCATTTTAAACATCAATTAATACGGACAACTTTAGAATTTTGAAAGTAAAAAATCTTACAAAGCATTGATAAATTTGCTTGTGCGATAATTCTCATGAACAAGAAGAAGTGAAAATGCATATTTTCTAAATTTTCGAAATTCCTGAAAGAAGTTTTGAAAATGAGAAAATTAGCAAGGAAATGGGAAAAATGCATTCATTATTCCAATGTAGAGCCAGCGCCTATACATATGGGCAATTTATGCCTCAATGCTACACACATGTAATTCCGTGACTCTTTTCCAGTCCTCTTTTGCAAACGTTATTTTTTGTGCTAAGTATCATAACGGAAAATGTTTTAGCAGTGTATCAATAGTTTTCATCTGAGAAATAATTATTTATTATGAATAAATTTGTGTTCGATTGAATACTCCCATTGAAGAATGGAAATGCTTTGGTAGTATTCAAAAACATTAAAATAGTTATGAAAAACAAAAAAAAAATTTATTTTCTGAGCACCTTTAATTCCTTCATCTCTTCTTGCAAATATCACTTTTTGTGTTATGTATAACAACAACGGAAAATGAAAGAGAATGAGAGAAAAATACAATAAATTTAACATTTCAAGTTTTAGAAATTTGCCTGTTGCCTGGATTTCTTAAAAAATTACTAATTCAACATTTTCTTTTTTTTTTCTTTTTCAAACACATGTATTTTTCATTTATGAAGGAGAACAACTAATTTTAAAAATAATGAAAAAGATAAATTTTAAAATTTTAAATTGAACAAAAATTTCCCCTTTGCGTACAAAATATAAACAACCTGTACACAGTGAAGTAAAGTTATGATCATATCACATTATATCGTATATTCAACATATCAGCGTGACAATTATTGCATTAATATCATGCACTCATTAATACGGATTATTTACTATGAATAGGAGAAATAAAAGAAGTGCTTTTGCAACCTTTCTTATACTTTTTTCTGTGAAGTTTTGTCTCAAAAATGGATAAAAAATCCACATGCTCCTTTACTGCTTTTGGAGAAAATTTTTCCAAAAAAAAATTCTGAAAACTGTATTAAACCAAAAATTTTTCATCGTTTCTAAGAAGTGATTTGAAAAATACAGAAATGCTGTAAAAGCAAACATCGGACAAAAACAGTAAAAATTTGAAAATATAGAATTATTAAAAAAAGAAAGCATAAATAAAAGAATAGAAATAAACCAGAAACAATGTTAAAATATAGAAAGAAAGAGAAGACATGCACTTTCCCCCTCCAATTAATAAAGTCATAATCATTATCACCAATGTAATCATCATTATTGATAAATATAAACTTGAACAAAAACGAAAATAAGAAAGGAGCACTTTTGAGAAATTATATCATTATCATGTACATTATTGTATCGTTTTCATATAACTGAAATATTGCAAATAATGAAAATTCACATTTAAATAAAAAAATTCATTTCTTTTTCTTTTTCAAAATCAACGAAATACTAAAGACAAAAAGAGAAAATACAAACTCTCAATTGTTGCAACAGTTATTTTTCCTGGAAGGCACATATAATATCATTATTATTACTGATCAAAAGGTAACCCTAGTAAATGCTTGGCACCATTTAAAAGTACATATCATACGACAATCATATTCTGTCTCTTTACCATTTGGATCTTATCTATACTCTTTCTTAGGGACAATCAATTTGTAATCACGAAATGAAGTGCATGAAATATTAAAAAATTCGTTTTTGTCTTTCATTCTTGTAGAAAAAAACATAAGCATATAAACTTTTTCCTTTTGGAATTAACTTAATCAAATCTCTCTTTCATATTTTTGAGTGGTATTCTCAGATTTTCAAGTACCAATAAAAATTTAAGAAAATGTAATATTACAAAAAAAGTTAAAGGAATTATATGGGACATTTCATTCCAATGGGCCACAATATACTTTTTCTATGTCCCCAATAATGGGTGAAACAATAAATTTTAAAAAAAAGTGAATAACTAACATTCAAATCACAGTATTTCAGGCTTCTTCATTAAACAATGATTTAAAAAACGTAAGTAAACAATGACGTATACATTGGATCACAGCATTAATATCTCCTTTCTTAGTGTGTAAATCAGCAGCACGTTGACGATTTAAAACACGGCGATAAGTTTATGTATTTATGTATGAAGCATCATTTTTTTGAGCAAGAAATAACATACTGGAGAGCATCATCCAAATCGGAGAAAATCTGAAAAGAAAAACCAGAAATGATTTTAAAGTACATGTTTGGTATCACTTTTTGTTTAGAAAAATATAACTGAAATTCATTTCCGACATAAAGTAACTTGTGTTAAAAATTTAGTGTTACCAAATAAAAAAAACGTATTCGTAATAACCTATATGTAAGAGGTTTGCCAACTGCTTGAGTTTACAAAAGTGTGACTATCCAGTTTTAAAAAGCACCTCGCTTTCTTGAAAGCAATCTCAATTATAGGATTTTTTTAAAAAATATATTAATTAAAACTAATGACCTTTTTGATGCAAAAAGTATATTTTAGTAATAAACCTGAATTTCATTTAATAATTACAGACGAATCGTTATGAAAAAAAATTAAATCTTTGAAAAAGAAACGGGAAAAACAAATCGAACTTCACAACGTTTTCTCTCAGCCATATCCCTGAGATAGCAAAATGCCATACGATATGATTCATTACGCCTTTCAATATACTTCGTTAATTCATCATCATCATTTGGTGCAGAAACAAACATTTTAGCACGTTTTGGCACACAAATCGTCAACTCCATTGTTGGATGACCAAGAAAATAGGCTATCTGAAATAGAAACAAATGATTAAATAAACCGTTATGCGTCGTCACAATTTAATTGGTAATTACATAAATAAAAATTACAACGAGAGAAAAAAATTTGAAGTGATGATTCCAGTGCAGCTCTGAAATTTCCCGAATAAAAGAAGACTGCACCATGCAAACAGTTCTCAGTTCTTAGTGATAGACGACTATCACAATTCCGTCCTCTAATATTATAAATTCAAATTTTAAAATTATGCCAAAAGGTATACCTCAACCATGCCTGAAAGCATAGTCTCACAAGATGGTATATGATAAAGTATGTGCCTCGTCATGTGTAAAGTATTCAATCTTCTATGCTTTTCCACCATTAACTCTGAACAAAACGATAATCCTTTCCTGCTGCAAAAAGAAAATCTCTGATTTTTTTTGACTTGAAACCTTCATACAATCTACACAAAAAATAAATAACTACGAAACTGCAATATACAATTATTCTTCAAGAAACCTAATTTCAACAAAGCGCGCTGTATTACCATGAAACCCACTGAGCTGTAAGTGTCAGCGATTTTGATTCTGGGAGTTCAAATTTGGAAATCACTATATTTTAATTACAACCAAAAAATCTTGATACAGCAATGTGAACCAGTGAATTCTTTAACATTCTTAAAATTAATCAAAGTTATTAAGTTAGTAACTTGTGGTTTTAAAAAGCGCAAAAAAAATAAAAAGCCAACTGTAATTGCGGTGCAGCACGGTGATTAATCCAAGCAAGATCAATACGATTTCTCGAACTGCATCCAAGAAAAATATCATATCCATTCGCATTCGTCCATCTCAGTGGATTTGCAACACTAATGCTACTATTATACGACCGCTTTTTCAATACTGCAAATTTATTTGCTTCGTTTCTATGCAATTATAAAAATAGAATTTTTTTGTTAGCATAAAAAAATTCTTTTTTCTTTTTGCTTTAATGTTGATTGTTTTGCAGATTTCATCTATTTGCTGGCATGAATTTAAAAATTACTGCATTTTTAATGTTGATTGTACTTTCTCACAGTATCCAAACTTATGGCATCGGCGTACACAAAAATTTTAAATGAACTTCAGAATCATAAAATATAAAGTGTTAAATAAGCTAACTGTATTATGACTAAGTTAATTTAGTCCTATTAACACCTAAAACAGTTGCAAACGAATAACTCAAAGCCAGAAATTTCGATTTAAGTGAATTCAGTTAAACTGATCATGTATTACTCAAATTCACAAAGAATTAGGCAAAGTTTCTCATGTACAATTAAAACTAGGCAATATTTTAAACTTCATTTGATAATCAGCATCATTTATATTTTAGTCGAAATATTTGAATCTGAAATAAAATGAACAAAATAACTACCAACTTCAATAAAAACAAAAGATTTATATGTTGTAGGAAAAAGACTTACAACGTGAAGAAAGTGAGGTTGCAGCTGCTTCCATACTGCGATTTATCGATTGATAACAATAACTGAGCGGAACTTGCTGAGCAACGATATTGCAAGGCACAACGGCATGACCGGGTATTGGTAGTGATACTGCTGCTGCATTTACTAATTTAGCACGACGTCGTGCAGCTGCATTTATTTTATAGCAATAGTAAATGGCTGAGAAAAGTGCCACGAAAACATCAAATGCTAGAAATGGTATCAGTAGGAGAATAAGTGGTAGCGTACGCAGGAAGAAATACACCGCCAATAATAATAAAATTTCAAACAAACCTAAAAAATTCAATTGAAATCAAATGCCCATTAGTATAATTTACCAAAGCGGCTTAGCACCGTAGACAAGATGATAGCTTTTGCCAGGAAAATCAAAGTTCGATTCCTTTTCTGCTTCAAACCTATTAAGTTTCAACTGATGCTTCAGTCTTGAACTCATGATTTTTTTCCGCTATAAAATAAAAATGTCAGCGAAATTTTCATACAGGAAAGTAAAGAAAACTGTTGACGAAAAATGCCATATAAATTCAAAATCTTGAATGAAAAATTCATTGCTAAAAATTAATTAGCTAATAAAAACAATATCCAAAAACAATCAAAAACTAATGACGGAAATGCAGAAATTTAGCAGTGCAGAATTTTTTGTTTTTACTTCAAGCTATAAATAGAACAGATTAAGGAAATTTATGCATTGTAAAGATCCAAATAATATAGAATGACAGAAACGAATTACCTAGTAAGAGAAATTTGCATCCCCTCCACTTTGTTACACCATTTTTAACATTTCGTAATGTACTTTGTATGTGATGTACTGATTGCCGATATGTACGCCTCCCTCGGAGAAGCATATACGGAAGCCTTTGAAACGGATTAGACATTGCTTCGGACCAGCTCTTTTCCCCAATTATAATTTCATCAATGTAACGAAGAGCATCCTATAAATGTCATATGAGTGTTGTTATGAGGTAGTATTTTGGAGTGCCAAAAGAAAATGCATAAATTCGAAACATTTTAATACCTAACCTATAGCAAAATCAAATGTAAAATGCCAGTTAGTAGCAACGAATGTCATACGATGAATGTCATAGAAATTTCAACGAATGTCATACGAAAATCGTAACTGTTACAGGAAAAAATAATTTCCTTATTAATTTTTTTTTTTAAATTCCAATTTGAAAGAAGTGAAATTTCCTCACTTCTTTCAAATTGGAATTTTTGCGGAACAAAAATCGATTAAGAGATGGAATGAAATAATATGAAATTGCCTAAAAACATAGAAAAAAACCTGAATGGATTGTAAGACAGGAACATCGTGTGTTGCTAGTATATCATCAAGAAGATCACATGTACGTTGCCTATCAGGTAAATCCTCAGGATGTGCTCGTTCTTTCCATTCTGCTTGCCGCAAGAAAACAACCACCAGCTTGGGTGCCTTTCGGACAACAAAATGGGCAATTTCCAGAAATGATGTTGCATTAACAGTTGCTGGATCAAGCACAAAAAGAAACAGATTTGAATTCTGGAACAAATTATTATGATGTTGGCTACAGACATTAAATTTAATCATTCTTGAATCTTCTCCCTTCACACACCATACCAGTTGATAACAAATCAAATGTCTTTTACATTATTAACCTTTTGATCCAATCTAATACATATACTAACTCGATGTCAATTCACCGTCTAGGATTTCAAGTCATTTATAAAACAATTAGCAATGCTGATGAGAAATTCAGTTCACAAAAAAAGGACCTCTTTGGCAACGCTTTCTTCGTTAATCATATGTTCATTCCAAATACTTCTCTGAGGGTCGTAATAGCTGATAGCGCGTTTTTCCAAGTAAGGTATTACCTATAAAAATGAAATTCAGTGTTTCGTCAAGTAAATCCCTTATTCAAATTTTTTATTCTTTGAAAACAAACTCTTTCTAACTAGTCTGATTATTCTAAAACCAAACACAAAGGAATAGTAGTAACTAAGTCTCTCCGCCATACAGTATTGCCACAGCTGCCACCCAAAAATACGTCATAGATCGGTCTTGGTCGTAATTCCTTAACTTGTTGACCCACTGATTTGGCCGTCAAAAACTGGTTTGCAACGTAGAAATCACAACCACTCTGTAATATTGCTGACTACAATAACTATTGTGCTCAGGAATAAATTTGCTAAATTTAAGAAAAAATTAAAAAAAAAAATTCCGGGAATTTCCATCAATGACTTTTAAATAAACAATAGTAGAATTTTACGATATTGATGAAAAATTCGTATGTCACAAAGAATTTTTGTAACTAAAATATCACTCTATTCATTTATATGTTTCTCTGACCAAGAGTATGTATACAAAAATTAAACATCCACTGCCCGTTTTATTTCATCATTCCTCTCTCGTTTTTACAGATGCCTATGTAAAGTCATTTATATCAAGAACAATCAATGTGCGATTTCACATTCTGATTTATTTGTTCATGAATATACAATTTCGTAGCGCCAGAAAGTCTTTTCTGTTTTTTATTTTTTGTTATTTTCATTATTTAATAATAAAATACCCGTCAAGACATTTAAGCCAAAATTTCTCATTTAGAAAGAACGTACAAAAAAATAAGCGATTAGTGAATTCCTAAAATAAAGTAAACTGGGAGGGAATAAAAAGGAATGCGAAATATACGAAAAGGAAGAAATATAAGACGAAATATAAGACGAAAGCCATACTTAGAAAAAAGTTCCAGAAAAAAAATTCAAGAGAATCTAAAGAAAAGATTGAATTCCCTTTTTAAAAAAATTTAAAAAAAATTGAAATCCTTTATCCGTCTAACCTACTACTGTAAAAAAAAAAACATACTTCGAGAATTTATTTAAAACGGATATAGCTATTTGCATTTTTTCTCATTCTATTTACTGCTTTATCTTTTTCTTAATGAAGAAAAAATATATTATTTAGAATTTTGAGATAATTTCAAGGAGAAGAAAAAATAAATCACCCTCTTAGTGACAGTGTTCGCTGTGGTGGTAGCACGATGCTGATGTTTACCAATTTTGATAGTTGAAGTCCTTGACGGACTGAATCCCGGCATTGACGATAACGTAGACGTACACGTTGAACCATCACATTTCTTGAGCATTAGTAAAAGAATTCTTAATACAAGGCATGCTATGGCATTCCAACAGATGCCTCAATACTGTCAGCATAGTAAGGAAATCTGTGAAAAACAAAAACAATTTTTTTTTCCTCGAAATAAATTGAAAACGCGACAAACAATATTCTGAAACACGTACGAAATAAGCTAGAAAATATATAATAATCGCAAAAATTGATTTTAAAGAAATTTTGAAATTTGAAAATATCAAATCAAACGAAAAAATATGAAGAAAAAGGAGAGTGATGAATAAATGAATAGCATTCTTCGAGACTAGTTAAAAAACAAATACGTACAGTTGGCAATAAATTAAATAACTTAATAATTGATATAGTAAACTGCAAGTAAACTACAATTTAGGTAGCAGAGAATATTTCTCACATAGCTGTGTAATGAAAATACAAATATTCAACGCTCATACATAAATCTAACACCATCAAACAATAATAATCCGTATGACTTACACTAATACTGATAATCAAAATTTGAAAATACATTAACCTGAGTACTTGACTCTGACAAATAAGCATGATCGTATTTATTGCTCAATACGTTAAGCGGATGTAGCAATGAAGAAGTATCATTGATGATTGACAAGAGATGCGTAAAAATTTAAATAAATTTTAAACTATGACAGTTAATTGGAAGAGGATCAATCACACTTGTCAATTAGATGATTTATGCTTTACAAAAAAAAAAAAAAGGAACAGAAAGCCTGCAACTCCTCGAGAATCCTAACAAGGCATGAGAATGTCAAGATATTGTTCCATGAACAGAAATCTGGCGCAAAAATAAGAATGCGGAAAACGTAAAATGCAAAATGATCCGGATATAACGGCCCACACCTTGGCCTGTTGGGCTTGAATGACTGGGATTTTGTCGTAGCATTGGTGATTTTAGAATATGCGAGCGAGTGGCATTACACCTTTAATCCAATTTAAAATCATTGATGAATTTGTTTTGCGATTAATTAGTCTAAGCTAATGAGGTCTTCAGCTTTTTTTTTGTCAACATTCACGTACGTCATATTTATCTTCTTTAAACAAATGATAAATATGACGTATGTGAATTTGTACATAACTTTTGTTATCCCGATGGATAGAAGCGGATGTGTGTGACGTGAAGTATGAGTGATATTCAATAAATTTACGCTTATTTTACTTATGACTATTATTAATTAGCGATTTTCATACAAATGATTTAGTATCAGTAAAAAAAAAGTCAAAAAAAATTTAAGTTGTAATATTCGAGGAAAAAAAATGTATGAATTATTATTCGTATAAAATATCTTCCCGGCTTAGTAGTTCTCTCCTTCTCTCTCTCTCTCTCTCTCTCGCTCTTTCGTTTCTCTCTAGCAGAATAATTTTTATCAAGTTTACAATGCCATTTACGAAGAATGTCTTCATGAAATTCTACAATAAATTATGTAATCTTTTGACAGTGCTCATAATGATAATGATAATAAGTTAACATGATCGGTATCGATCGTCATGATTTCTTCAATCATTTTATTCCTTCTAATTTTAATCTAACAACTTAACTAATTTCAGATTTATGCAATTGTTTTAATCAACTAATAAAATAATTAAAATAGTGTTCTTAATTGAATTGATGCTTATGGAACAAGTGAAAAAAAAATAAAACGAAATATACATGATTTTATCAACATGATAATGATATATCAAATATCAAATATATCAACAAATATATCATTTTGAGTAGTAAATGTTAAAAAAAAATAACGAATGCAACATTTCCTCAGGAAAATTAACGATAAATGGAGGTAAATTATAAACGGAAAATGTACAATATATTTGATAACATTCTAGATCACCGTACTGTAATTGTTATCCTTTCGAGATTACAATTATCCTATAGCTATTCTTATTTCTTCCAACAATCATTCAAATCATTATCATTAATTTATCATACAAACGATAGCTTTTTCGATCGTCACAAAAGATGTATTGAAATTCTGTTTCAATTTTTAAAAAACGAAAAAAGATAAAAAGTTTAGAAGTAAATTTCGGAAACAAAAAAATATTGCTATTTTTTTTTTGCTGAAATTTGACAGAAAAACTATGAACATTTCGTCTCTCATCTCTCATCATTCCCACAAAATGCTCAAAATATAGTTTTATCAAAAATTTCCCTGAATTTCTACTGCTGCTTAATACAGCTGTCTCTAAAACAGCCTGAAAAGCTTATCAACACGCACACATACATACACACACACATACATATACACAGACATACACACATACACACACACATACATATACACACACATACA
>UPTC01001991.1:0-11217 GCA_900537255.1 Acanthocheilonema viteae | reverse complement strand
CCACCTACATAGTGATGGATTACTGTAAGATGAGCGAAAATCCTATAAAAGGATGCCAGAAGTTGGCGTAAATGACGAGAGAAATCAGCGTAATCTTACGATATTATTCGATAAGAGTCATTTAAAGTTAGCGGTAGAATGAAGGCATCGCGAAGTTAATAGCGTCAAGAAAAAAAAAAAGCATTTCTGAATATTTTGTGTTTCTGTGAGTTTATAGTGAAACCATGCGTGATATATGTGGGATAGATCGTAAAAGGAAGCCTTAATTGCCTTAGAGATTCCCATTTGACTGCTATTCTTTTGTTGTGGAAATTTTCGAGCCATATGGACTTTTTCTAAATTTCTGTCTTTGGGTCAAAGACCACTTACTGTTTTCATTCTTGTTTACTTGTTGTAATGAGGAAATATCAGTAGCTACTGAAGAAGGGAAAACATATGCATTCTAGGATATGGGATAGGAAATTTGTCAAATAAAGCAAAGGTTGTTGGCGTGACCAAATTTAATATATTAATATTACATACTGTGTGGGACGCATAATTACTTGTATTGAATTGATGTCGTTCGAGCCATTCTCTATAGTCATCGAGGCTATAGCACTTATCATTTCAGAACTCAAGATCACTCAGAATTTTTAAAAATTAATCTTCGAAAATATCCTTTTTACTAGTATTTAAGCAGTCAATATTCGACTGGTAACTAACATAATCAATCCTGAAAATCGTGTCGAGTATGCGGTTTACTCATGCAAGTAACTATCCTTGACAGAGTGCTATATGCAGCATAAAGGAATCCTACGGCCGACATCAATCTTTTAGTTCTTCCTTTCAATAAAAAAACCCTTCATGTTTCTTCCTCCTTTTTCTTTCCCGTTAGAAGTTGGTGTCAAGCTAAGAAGAGATATGTATGTATTCTTGTCTAACTTTCACTCACTTCTCTCATCCTGTAACAATATTGGTAGTTTGGAAAGCTTGAGAACAGCTTTTCCTTTAGGCTTACTTAATAATCATTATAGCATTTTATAATTTAATTTGGAAGAGATATTTGTTAGAAAACAGGCCTTAAGTGAAATCGTCTGGATGCTGATGCTATTTGCATTATGTTAACGAGGAATTCTAATCACCTCCGACCTTCTCATGTAGTGTATTGTGCCCCGGAGACTCTGCTGCAGGATAAATTTATAAACGATTTTAATATTTCAACCATTTATTGTAGTAAGCAATACTGTTAACAAATTTTGTAAATCTTTCATCCCTTTTTAGCCATAGATGAAGGCGGAATAGTGTAGTACATATTCAGAATTCTGGTGAACGGCTGACCCATTTCCTGACTCACTTTTCTGTTTTCTCTCTGATCGATCTACTGACTGTTATCATTGAACTCCATTCGTTCCTGTGTGTAGCATTTAGACACCGGAAGTATACGGCTGTCAACGTTTTGAAATTGTTATCCCACCCGGTGAAGCAACGCATTATGTTAATCCCAGGGATATAAGAGGGAGAGCCGAAGATGCTGTCGATGTTCATGTGGAAGAAATGGCGGGGAGCAACAGCAACTCGAAATTACGGGTGGGGTCGATATTTCGGCTCCATAGATCCAGAATTAGGTGACAAAAAGCCAACATACATCATCGTCGGAGCTGGTTCAGCCGGATGTGTCCTGGTATAATTTTAGCAGAATTGATCTGATCTCCGACGATTGCTGAGGAATGTACAAGAAAGTTACAATGAGCGTCCTTTCAGGCTAGTCGACTGACAGAAAATCCAGCAAATCGAGTGTTGCTGATAGAGGCTGGACCGCGAGATTCAAAATGGAATTGGAAATTTCACATGCCAGCAGCACTTATGTACAATCTGTGCAATGACAAGTATAACTGGTAAGATCAATTCCTTCACTGCTAGCACAAGGATTCAAGCTGTTGATGAATTCACTTAATATTAAATATGCTATAGATGAACTAGCCTGGTATTACACATATAGCAATAAGTAGTGCTGAATCTCATTTGAGTATAGGACTGACAAAGTGCAAGGGTATTGAAATATCTGCGGTAAGCTTCAGGCAAACCGATAAAGTATCGACTTTCTTTGAATGCTAAGCCGTGGTCTTATTTATATAAAGTATAAAGATCGAAAAATGTCATTAAAAAAATATTATGGCAAGAAGAGCATCTTATCAGCTTTTATGAATGTAAATTTATAGGTTTTACTACACTCAGCCGCAAAAAAACATGAATGGCCGAACAGTTTACTGGCCTCGTGGACGTGTTTGGGGGGGTTCTTCTACTCTTAATGCGATGGTGTACGTTCGCGGTCATCCATTTGACTATAACCGTTGGGAGCAAGAGGGGGCTACGAACTGGTCTTACAAGTATCGATTCTTAAACTTTTCAAGTCAAAAATTAAAGTCCATTTAAATTTAAACTTCGGGTTATAGAAACTCACCATTTCAGGAATGTCCTTCCTTATTTTAAAAAGGCTCAATCTCATGAACTAGCGAAAGGACCATCAGATCCTTATCGAGGTTGGAATGGTCCACTTCATGTTACGCAAGGGAAATGCGAAAATCCGTTACACAAAGCTTTTATTGAATGCGGAGATCAAGTAAATAGGATTTCAGTTATCCATGGAAAAAATGCCGCTAACATATTTTTTAAAAATTTCGGACTCGATATAATCAATATTTTTTACAGTTTGGCATTGGTACTGTTGATGACATAAATGGGTATAAACAAGAAGGAACAGCTCCAATGGATCTCACTATTTATAACGGCTCACGTTGGAGTGCATCAAGAGCTTATTTGTGGCCTGTATGTAAAAAAAGTTTTCACATATTGTATTTGTTTATGTTTCCATGTAAATGACCGTTCTAAAAATCTTTCGCATTCTCTAATTCAGGCACTGTCGCGTCCAAATTTACATACCTCGTCGAATATATTGTGTACGCGCATATTATTTGATAACAATAAAGCAATTGGTATCGAATTTATAAGAAAAGTAAGTTTTTTTATTTGCTTGCAGTTTTAATAGATTTTGAGGAAGCTGAATATGGGATAACAAACTAAACAAATCGCGTTGTATTTTGTTAATGAATGATGTCTTAATTTTTTTCATTTTTTTACTGTCACATCTTCTGGGGCATAGAGCAAAAAGCAATATTAAAGAAAGTAGAATAGGCATAACTTTGTGAAACTAAAAGTTTTCTCCTGTGTTGCAGAGTGGTCCTATTACCGACAATATCAATTCGTGGAATCGTGAAAAAGTGTACTGTGAAGGAGGCGTGATCCTTGCTTGTGGTGCAGTCAATACTCCACAATTATTGCTTCTTAGTGGAATCGGACCAGCAGATAATATAAAAGTAAACTTTCCAAGTTTCAAAAAGGCATCTGTAGAAATAAGTCTTTTCTAGATGTTACCTTGAGGCAGTTTGAAATTGCTTGTATTTAATAACGAAGTTCCTTATAGGCTCATTCGATTCCAGTGATCGAGCACTTGCCAGGAGTTGGCAATAACTTGCAGGATCATCTTGAGGTCTACGTACAACAGGTTTTCACTAAGACTTCCACTCTTTTCGCTGCCAATCTTTAACGCTCATGGTTTACAGTATAAATGCACAATAAATGAATTCAAGTAGATTGAAATTCAATTTTCAAATAGATTAATGATGCTTAGAAATGTACGCAACCAATTACACTTTACAACAAAAGCTCTTGGCTTTTCCCACATAATATGATCAAAATTGGTTTGGAATGGTATCTGTCTAAGACTGGTCTTGGAGCGAGCAGTCATCTGGAATCTGGTGGATTTGTAAGAAGTACACCGAGTGTTCGTTTTTCTGCATACTTTTCAGTTCTTTAACTTTTCAAATACATTCAGATAAACTTGAGAAAGATGAGTTTTTCAGTACTTTTGATTTCAGATTTCTCATCCAGATATTCAGTTCCATTTCCTTCCTTCTACAGTGCATGATGATGGGCGCACCTCTGGTACATGTCACGCTTACCAAGTAATTTTCAAGCCATTTCTGAAAATTAAATGCTCTTTATGCCCGAAAAACTCAACTTTTCTTATTCATGCACCATCATTGTCTGATTAATTTAGGTACACGTTGGCCCGCTACGATCCAAGTCCAAGGGTACAATAAAATTAGCTAGTAATGATCCTAGGCGACATCCGCTCATAAATCCGAATTATTTGGATCATGTAGATGACTATATGGAGTTTAGACATGCTATACGAATTGCAAGGTTGTATTTGAGATGAATTTTTTGACAAATTTGATCGTGATTAGACGGAATTAAGAGCAACTTAGTTATTTTCGTAATCGTTCCAGGGCATTGTTAAGTCAGCGAAGCTTCGATAAATATCGTGGCGATGAGTTATTGCCCGGAGACGATTGCCAGAGCAACGAACAGGTACGATAAATTATCACATTTTATTAACTGCGTTAACGGATTCATATTCATGAAATGTTTGGTCTTCAAGGAAGCATTATTTTGCCAATTGTGTTGCTTGAAAATATTGTTAAATATTTTGACAGATTGACGACTTTGTTCGAACAATGTCTGCTTCTGCTTATCATCCATCCTGTTCATGCAAAATGGGAACTGAGTCCGATAAATTTGCTGTTGTCAACCCGGAAACAATGGGCGTCTATGGAACTGAGAATCTTTACGTAAGCTTGCTATTTTCATTAAATAATTAGTCGAGTGTCCACTGAAATTTAAAGACACTAATGTAAAATACAAAGCTTTATTAAAAATTCGAAAATAATCACTTGAAGGTAGCAGATGCATCAGTAATGCCATCAATTGTAAGTGGGAATCTTAATGCTCCAGTGATTATGCTGGGTGAAAAGGCGGCTGATTTGATACAAAGAAATACACCATTGGCCGTGGAAAATGTACCAGTATGGTCAAGTGAAGAATCAACGGGACGTACTTCCACTGACACTGCATAGTTCACAATTTTCTCGTTGTTTTGCTTAGTTGTTTTTATTAATGTTGCTGTTGGGCTTTAAATAGTTTAGTTTATTGTTAATAGGTTGTGTGCAAGAAATGTTTTGAGATCTTACATGTTCAGATTTTCGTTGACTTTTAAATTGGCCAATTCATCCCATTCCTCTAATTCCAATTCGTAAAAATCTGCAGAAACTTTATTATATTATGAATAAAATACACAGCCACCCATCCCCTCCTCCTTCTTCCCTGCTACCCGCTGCGAATAATCATACTTTCGAAAGCAACTTTGTTCTAAGATTTTCAAATAGCATTTTCTCTATGGCAAACAGTTCAGCAATAGTGTCAGCTATCAGTCATAGGTTTTCCTTGTTTTCGTATTTTCCTCGTAATCTTTTTTTTTTGTTCAGATTATTGCAGTAGGTATTTTTTCTTCATTTCAATCCTGCAAGTATGTAAACCTTGTCGTCTGGTCTCACTGATTATATGGGTGCAATGCATTTCATTATTCGGTTGTTCACAAATCCAACTTTTTTTAAACGAGATATCATGGATTACCTGCTTGTAATTAAAATATTATTGTTCAAAGAAACTCACTTAAAAATCCTTCCTCGGAAAGGATTTTCAAATGATTTAATTCCTTTTTTTCAAGTAATTTAATTTTTCTGCAAGACTGACATATCCTCTGATTATATAACATATGACCTGTAACACTGTAATGGTCTAAGATTTTCATTCGAGATCATTTAGTTCATATTCTTTAAAATATGATGAATGGCGTCATTTATAAACAGCAAAATTATACTGTAGATACGATCTTGTCGGTTAGAAGGCTTACAAATATTGTGGTGTACCTGAAACAGAGATTTCAGTGTTTCGTAAGCAAAAGTTTCCCGAAGCTTTATTGCATTAATGAGAAAAGTCAAGGAACGAATTCCCTGCAAATTAAATTAGAGGATATTAAAAAAGGGAAAAAGATTTACGTCATTTATGTGGTAAAAGGCACCGCGTTCCAAGTACGCACTTTCTGGGGGTACTAATACGCCTTTCTGATGCATGATAAGTGATGCTTTCTCTGTTTCTGCCACTGAACTTATCACGGGTACTGTGTCAATAATTTTAAGAAAATCTTGGTGAAGCTGAAATAAGACAATTGAAAGGTTCGTAAGGAAGTCGGGGGTTAGACTTATCAAGTGCGTTCTGGCACTTCACAAGAGCAGCTTCTTACCTGTCTATTTATTGCACTCTGCTGATGCAAAAGTTTCACATCATCAGATGGCCGAACGCCCAACGGTGCATACATTGCATAAGGACTGCCTCGGTGCGGCGTTGCCATAAACAATATCCCCATCGTGCTGCGACGTATTTCTGGGTCATCCAATAAAATTCGTTTCACCAATAAGCCGCCTGAAGTAGGCCCTTAGAACTCGCGTAAAGACAAAACAAAGTATGATAAATTATCGTCAAAAATAATTCGAAATCTTACCCATACTATGGCAAATAAATAGAACTGGTCGATCACCAACACCAGCAGTTTTGAGTTCCACCGCAAATTTTTGAGCTCTTGTGCTCACTGTTTCAACAACTCCTACAAAATGCACAAGCGAGGATAGGTAATCGATGGCAAGTATTCTCATTGGAATAGGAACATCTTGCGGAAGCCATGACTGCAATAAAGCAGTTAAAAATTACAGTTTGGAAGACTATTAATTTACGTAGCTGGAAATTCCCATAAACATTACTCTTGGCCAGCATCGGGTGCGTGGTGTCTTTGAAGGATTATCTTTTTCTCGCCAGGTCCAAAAAACGCTACCACGGATACCATGTATTAGCACCAAGTCAATTATCGGTGGTTGGTCATCATCTGGGCGAAAAAGCTCATAAACATTAGTTTTCAATGGCTTTCTAGTGCTATCAAAAACACTCAAACCATTATTGCAGATCTGTAAAATTACATTTCGGTAAAAACTTGGCTAAAAATCAAAAGATCCTAGTGAAAATCCTAAGAGGAACATGTATTCCTGTACTATTCAACGACATAAACTATCTAACTGAATTTAAACAATGAAGAGATTGCATGAAACATTTTCAATATGCAGCAATACATATTTAGAACGTTCCAGGCACTCTCTTCATTGCCATATGACAGACCGAACTCTACGACATGAAAATGGTCTATTTTCCTACTGTACCCACTTAAGCGTTGATATAGTCATGTTAAGATGAATATTATTTTAAAGGTAAATCCAGTAAGATTAAGAACAAGAAGTCTAAAAAAAGAAAATATAATGAATGCACCTTCTCAGTCATTAGAACTTCTTCAAAAACCTGTGACGAAGCCATAGATGCAAGCACTGGAAACCATTCTGAAAGCTGAATTTCATTTCTTAAAATCAAAAAGACAACAACTCGGTTCAATAAGTAATAACGATGAAAACGACCTGAATTTGCAACTGCAGTTGCACAGTATTCATTCTGCGCGACAATGTTTGCCAATATTTTCAATACGTTCAAACAAATGTTACGATTTGTTTCTCGATAGTGAATGCAAAGTTGCAACAGTAGTGTAAGAATGTCTTGATTGATAAGTTCTCTTCCATATCCAATCTTAGTTGCAAAGTTTCAAAGTCGAATATAGTAAAAACGTAAGATGTGAAAATGAATTTCAAAGTGCTGTTTGCCAATTTAAAATTAACATAATTAATTGGTACTGCATGAATCCTTTAATCGCAATATTCTATCAAAACTAATAAATAATCGTAAAATAGAATAAATAGCAAAATTTGCAATGGATTATATGTTTAAAAGCAAATACTGCATGAAATCAAATGCGATCAATCATCACTGAAAATACTTTAAAATACCTCAGTTTTGACAACAAGCTGAGAAAGAAGACGGTTCAAACGCTGATCTTGAGATCGCCGTCTTTTCAGGAAGTATTTATAAGATGAAGGATCGTCTTCATCATATATATGTGGAATTAACCATTTCACGGTTTCTTCCCATTCATCATCAATAACAAGCTGCAAATTTTTGTAATGAAGGGCATAACTAACATACACAAAAATTAAGTGCTATTTTTAAGAAGCGGAATAGTTCGCAGTATGAGATACAGTAATAAGGATTTCTAACCCGTTTTATAGCATCTTCCAACATTCCTACTGACTTAATGGATTTTTTAGCTGATGTTGTCGCAGTTCTCTTACATAAAGAGCTACCACGCAATGCAAGACGAAATCGAGCTTGCGTATTCATGATGCACAGTTCGACGTCCGGTTCTGAAATGTGTGTGAATTCTTCATTTACTTTCCATGACAGTCCATTACAAAGACTGAAAAATGTAACTTGTTCGTTCGAGATACTCCATGGCTGCCTTAGTGTTTTTATTTTGGTTGAGCATTGTGATAGCTTGCACAGAATCCTGGATTTTCCCATCTCGACGACATTTGAGTGCAGCAAATAGAGTTCTGAGAAAAAAGTCCTCTTCATATGCTTAATTTGCATAGTTACGCGGAATATGTCTTATTTCCTTTCCTTTTTCCAAACAATACAAAATAGAACGAATTAAAATATTACCAAAATGTCAATTATAAAAATAATTTAACAAGTTACAAAAAATCACGCGTCTTCTTGAAGTGTCGCTCATTAATTTGACTGAATTTTATTTTTTTAAAATTTAATTCAGTTGTGGTTGAAGAGTTCAAGCACACGAAGTGCAGAAGGGCAACTTACCCAAGCGAGAGTGGAGCGACAAGGCGCATCCGCATTTTCACCTGTTTTTGTACGTACTTGTTAATCTCTTATCTTAACTCATGGATCTTATGTCTAAAATGATAGTCAATGGAAACATTAAATCAAAGTGAAACAAAGAAAGTTATAACATAACTTCAGATAAAGAACTCTATGACCTTCTAAAATCATCCAAAACCGCTCAGATCTTATCAGAAACAGTAGATCTTCCAGCAGATATTTAATGGAAGGTCATTTAAGCTGAGCATACCCGAGCAGACATTTCATTTCACATTTCCAGCTATAAAATGTCATTTCCTATCCCGAATAACTACATCCCACGTCATTCAACTTCACGCTGAACGTCAACAATTCCAATACTTTCATGTAGTAGGCACGTGGTGTGTGAATGAATACTAACAACATTTTACAGTCGGATTCATTCCTGCAGTGTCCATCTATCCGAACGTGGAGAGAGAAGCGGAGAACATTATGCAAACTATCATCCTGCATATATGCACACTATTTTCTCTAGCATCAATCTCTCATTTAGTTATTTGTATTATAGAGCGTCATTCTCTCTTTTTTTCTTTTGATCTTATACCTATTGTATTTTTACTTTGTAGCTTTGGCAAGGACATTATAACACTCTTGTAAGTTCCCATTTGTGTATGCTGAAGAAAGTTAGAGACTGAGAAGATCAGTTAGGAGAATGGAACGGATCAGTGACTGACCTCCTTTTATTCTTTTCTATTTCTCCATTTTCTGACATGCTATTTCATTTATTTTCTCAATCTAAAATTATTCCAAATAAGTGTTATTTTTTTTGTCTGATCGTATTTTGCTAATGTATTGTAATTAAATGGCGGGTTTTTTTTTGCTGTGTTAGGAAACGCTGTTATCATTAACTAAATGATGGTTGCAGTTAGCATGTGATTATATTAATAGAGCTGAAGTAATAAAAGCTCATTTTCTTTTCTTTTTCCTTTTTTATGAACCAATAGAAGCACAGATGGAAAAGGGATTGAAATATATTAAGTGACGTTCAGAAACTGTATACTGCTAAATTTTGATTGCTGGTGATAATACGACTTTCACCTATCATTACTGATAGGAGAATAATTTAAATGTTTGATAGAATTTTTTAGTGTATATCTTAGATCGTATATTTTATTTTAGATCTAACTTATCTGGTATTAAATAATTTTGGAAAATGATTCAGAAGAAAAATATCAGAAATGAAGGTTAAGGTATCAACTTGAAAATGATATCCTTTATCTGATGTAAATCCATACTCCCACACTGAGAATTTAGCGGAAGCAATCCGAAATTTTCACATCTGGTATCGGATCACCGACACTTCCACCCATGAATATTGCTAGTTGTTATCTCAGCAACGACTCCTTCTTGTAATTGGAGTGATAATTGAACTTACTGAAGTGCTCACATATGTTCATTTTCAAAACTTCAAATTTTCTGTAAGTTCAAAAACTCTTAGATATCCACCCATTCTCAGCCACACCCTTGCGGTTCATCTCCATCAGGATGTAGTAGGCTTTTCTGGTCGTGTCTATGGTTTTGTGATTTGCTCCGCCTTTGATAGTTGCATTTGCCCACTTCATCGAGAGGCTTCCCTTAGGCAATTCCCCCATTCACCTATCTATCCATCCATTCGTTTACTGCTCCCTGTTCTTCTCTCCTTGTCCATTTGAATATAATCTGCGGAGTACCATTGATATGGCTAACTAAGCTAGTGACATCAAAGTGAATCATATCATCCTTTCTTCCATCATTATGGACGAAACTTGTCATTACATTTCCTTGATCATTTTCTGCATCTGTTCTTACAATGTTTTTTTTTTCTCATTTTTCCGTTATGCTATGCTTTGGATGATTGTTATTAGTGATAGCAATGTCTCAGGGGATAATCAACACAGGCCGATCATGGCATCCGAAAGGGCTTATTATCACTAGATGTCGCCCTCATATGCCAACAACGCATAATCGAAATAGAAGCTTGCATGCGTCCAGGTGAACACTTGTCAATAATCTTTTTAATTTCAAATTGGCACTTACTAATAATCAGTAGGTACACACTACTGTTTGGCTGTACACATTTCTTTTTCGTTTATAATCATTGAGCAACAGCTGATTAGATGAAATACCAAAGCCCTGTAAATTAGTGCATCACGCATTATCATTAATGAAGAAAGTTAAGATAAATCATAATCAGTCAGCTTCCTGAATGCATGAAAATGCATGCATTTTTTCATCTTCGATGAACCCTACGTCTGTAAAATTAATTATTAATGTTTATAATAAGTGCTTCTTGCTCCGTTCGAAAATATCCTTTTGACACTGTGCATTTATTCTCGTTTAATTTATTATCCTGCAAAATGTGCCAAATATTACTTATTTCATTAAAATCTCTTAAAACCCCTATAATATCATTTCTCTAAATCAAAATTCAATACTCCGTAAATTATTTATCAAAAGGTTTTCTTCTCATCACGAACTTCCTGATGATATATATAT